>PVJO010006798.1:0-86396 GCA_004026905.1 Hystrix cristata
TACAAATGAGTCATCTGTTGTGGAGAGGATTAAATGGGCTGGGTTCTGAAGCTAGCAGAGAAGTTAAACAATCCCATTTTCTATCTTTGGGCTCCATTCGGCCCCAAGGAGGAAAATAAGATGGGAATGCTGGGAAGGCAGGCTCCAGAGCGGGCCACATCTCTGGGCCTGTGTCAGCCCTGCAGCTCCAGGGGCCTGACAGAGAAACGGGAGCCAGCATGGCGACTCAACAAGAGCCCCGGTGGCCGCCTGAGCAGGACTGCCCTGTGCCCTGGGATTTACGGCTCCCTCCTGGGCAGGGGGAAGGTGGCCCGAGCCGAAAGAAAGGGGTTAGCGACAGCCAGATGAGGGGCAGCCACCACCTCACCCATAAATCCTCCTGCCTGTGAGGAGAGCCCAAGAAAGCGTGCGCCACCATTTCAACTCCGGATGTCAGCATGGGAGGGGAGAGCCAGAAGCCAGCCCTCCAGTGGCCACTGCTGGGCTCACCTGTCACCCCGGCCCCAAGCCAGGCCCTGCCCCACCATCCCTAAGCAGATGGTGCCGCACAGGGGCACTATTCCCATCATCAAGCTGTGAACGCAGTTGTGCAGTGCACGGCCTGGATGACTATTCACGGCGTCCCAGCTGGATCTACATCAGAGACATTTCTTCTCCACAACAGGGTGGCAGAGACGATTAGGAAACCTGCACTCCGCTCTGGTTCTAGCTTCATCCCTGACTTGCCAAGGGTCCATTCACACCCCAGTTCTTAGCCTGTTTTAAAAATGGCCATCCTGCCTTTCCAGGGGCCACCCCTTCCTAGGACAGAGGCATAAAGCACTGGCAGGATTTACAGCACACATAAGGTGACCCATAATTTCTGAACCAAAAAGCAGTAGGTTCATCTGACAACCAGAGAGAACGTCTAAAATTGGAACTGCCCCAGAGACCAGGGCCATCTGGTCGCCAGTCTCGGACTGGGGACTGCAGCTGTGCCCACCAGGGAGGGCACCTGGGCCACGAGGAGCGAGAGGGCTTGATGAGCTTTCCAGCGGCCTGATCCCAGCCGGAGCCCACGGAGAGCTGCTGACTCTCTCCGAGCGCCCGCCAGACTTGTCCTCAAGCACGGAGCCTCCATGGCCACCTCGTCTATCCAGAAACAATAATTTTAAAAGCGTTGTAATGTTTCAAGGATTTAGGCTTAGCTACAGAAAGAACACAACCAGGAAGGGGCAGGGTGGGCCGGGGGCTCTTCCCCTCTCCCCACGAGCTTAGGCGGGAAGAGAAACCTGGCTCAGGGCACACGGTCAAGGTCCCCGCACCATCGACAGCAAGGAGGGGACTCTGAGGTGCGGAACCATGCAGGTTCCCATGACCCTTTGAGGCCCAGCTGTGCGGAGCAGGATGGCAGAAGTGTGCCCCGCCCCCGTCCCCAGGCCACCTGTCCACGCCTGGGCTGAAAGCGCAGCCAAACGCCGAGGATATCAGCAAGGTCCTGTCCCCAGATGCAGACCATGTCGCCCATCGCCTGCTCCGCACATTCCCTGGCCTGGTGTACAGGCCTGCAACACAGCGTGGAGAAATGCTCCTCGGCCCCCTGGTCCTGCCCCTTCCCCGGGGTTTGCTGGGTGGACAGTGACACCACACCACCCCTCCCTCATCCACCTTACTGACACTACGCTGACTCTGCCTCCAGGGTCCCCAGAATCCCCTCGCCACTCCCATCTCCAGCCAGCTCCAGCCCGCATCGGCCCACTTGCTGGTCTCCTTCTCCCCTCCTTGGTCTCACGCTACCCAGCAGGCAGGGAGGAAGAATCCACGCTTTAGCAGTCCTGGCCTGTGAGGCTGTCAAGGACTGAGTTCCATCCATCCATCCATCTGTCCATCCACCCATCTATTTCTCTGTCCATCCATCCATCCATCCATCTGTCCATCCATCCCTCCCTCTGGCTCACCCCACTTCATTCCCTCCTTGCTCTCTCTACCACAAGCACCTCTGTCCGTCCTCCAGCAAGCCAGCCATTCCCACCACAGGGCCTTTGCACGTGCTTCTGACCCTCCTCGCTCTTCAAGTCACCTCCTCCGAGACACTATTCCTGGCCCTGCCCATACTCACCTGGATCCCTGCTGGCCAGTGCAAAACACACCTGAGCGAATGCATCTGTGAATGAAGGCGTAGCCCCCACCACAGGGTGAAAAAGAGCAGGGCAAAACTGCCCCTCCAGACTGCCTGCTGTCCTGTGCTCCTGCCCTGTCCACATGCTGAGCTTAGTCACGGTCCCTTCATCACTACAAGGCCCAGTGGGCAGAGCCACAGAGGACCCGGGGGAAGCCTCAGGCGGTGGACCACAGCACTCCCCTCGGGTAGCGGCAGGAGCCGTCCAGACCCAGGACCGTCCAGGCCCAGGGAGGTCGCATCTCAGGATGACCCAGAGGGGCTCTTGTGAGCTCCAGACACCCTGGTCTGCTCATCTCCCCCTCACTGTTACAGCTCGGGAACCCAGGACGGGACGAGACATCTGCCGGGGTTGTGAGGCCAGAGTGCAGCTGAAAGAGCCAAACGCTTCCTGGCAGGATGAAGGGCACAGGTCTGCCGGCGGCCTCGCACCTCTTAAACCAGGTCCCCCCAACAGCCAGGGTGAGTGCCAGGAAACCCACATCTGATCCCAGCATCCCTGCCGCGCTGGCTGCTCCCGGTGGCCAAACTCTACCCGACAGGCCCGGCAAGCGTGCGCCTGACCCCCGGCCTTGCCTTCCAGCCGCTGCGGGCTGCTGGGACACTTCTGCCCGTCAGTTCTCTCAGCCAAGACCACGGCTGCCCGTCGCCTGCAGCTCAAACTTCTCCGGCTCCTCCAGCCCCTGGCCGACCGCCAGGCCCGCCTGCTGGACACCGCGACCCGCTTCTCCCCGCGCCCCAGTCCTGTATGGGATGAAATCCGGACAGTCTGCCCAGCATCCCCCAGCAAGGTCACCACAGGCCACGTGGGCACAGATTCAACGGAGAGCTGCCATCAGGGTACAACGGCTCATAGTGATCACATATCAGAACCATAATGGAGTATGTTGAATATCCTGGGCTACATAAGATCTATTATTCAAATTAATGTCACCTAGTTGGTTTCTTATTTGTTGGTTTGAGACAGGGTCGTGCTCTGTGGCCCTGGCTGGCCTTGAACTCACAATCCTTCTGCCTCAGCCTCCCCAGGGCTGCAGTTACAGGCATGCACCGTCCACCAAATAAACACCTGGCTTCTATCTACCTTTCTTAATGCAGCTACTAAGAAATTTAAAATTGTGTTTCTGGTTTGAATGTGTGGCTGGCACTGTTATTTCTGCATAAGCACACCGGGCCGGGCGCTGCCCACCTCCATCACCGCCCACCCTTCTGTTTGGCTTCATCCCACATCCCGGGCACACGGGCAAAAGGGTCCATTCTGATTTCAGGAAGGCACACAAATGAGCCGCCCGATCTTGCTGGCTTCGGGCCCCAGACCCAGATGTCTGGACCACAGTGGGGGGGAAGCCACTTCTGTGAGGCCCAGACAAGAGAGACAGCAGACTCGGCATCTCCCCTCCCCCTCGCTCTCTCTCTGAAATATCATTTCTCACGGTTTGGAATAAAACCCATTATTCCCAATTAACCTGCTGTGAACCCATAGTTCTTGCTGGCTCGCCCGTAATTATTCATCCATAGTAATAGCTAAAGTAAATTTGGCGGCCTCTGCTGACATGGACACCTCCTCCGGGGAAACTTCAAAGATGCCACGTCCTTGGTTCCTTATCTCAAGCTCTCCTGCCCATCTGGTTTCGTTTTCCTTCTTGCAGTTAAGCCTAGAGAAGAAGGCAGCATCCCGCCCAGAACTGCTCCGTCCTGAGCCTGGGCACCGACTGCCCGGGACTCCGCCAGCGCCACTCTGTCCCTTCCCGCCCACAGCAGAGCAGGGTCGCTACAGCAGCCTCCCGGCCACACACAGACGGCTTCATGGCCAGCCAGTCCCCACCCCCCGGGAGCTGGGCCCCACACCTCCACCAAAAGCATAAATCTCAGCACAATTTATTTGGGGTTGTCAGATGTAATTTACTAAGAGATCAGCTGCCAAATCCAGAAAGAAACTGCACTCGTCGTTTTAAATGAAGTGTGGCTCCTTCCTACCTAGAAGGCTGCATTAAAGACACAGAGGCTTGTCCCCTGTAATCACAATGACGTCAGCTGGACTGAGACCCCAGTCAAGAACCGGGCAGGTGACAAGGACAGTATCGTGTTTCGTGCAGGGCCACTTCCTCTCCTGCCAGGAAGAGCTGCAGGGTAAGAGGGCTGCCACAGGCTGAGGTCCAGCCCCGCCCACTACTCGTGGGCTCTGGGGACACCGCTGAGCCTCCCTAGACCACAGCTTCCTGTTGCTCAAGTGGGGATCAAACCTTTCTTGCCAAGGAAGTTGAACTGTGAGGACAAAATGTGACAATCTGCAGAAAGCACTGAATAGTGTCAGAGGTGACGCACAATGCCCGGGACTATTACTGTCTGTCCTTATGAAATGACGGGGGCACCACAGGGGTCTGAGAGGCCCTGGCGGTGGACACTGGGTGTCCTTCCCTGTTTCCCAGGAGACAGGCACTAGAGGCCTCCACTCCCTGTCCACACCTCCCACCCTGGCCACTGCTCTCGCTGCCCTACGCGGACTCCCCTCCTGGCAGCTCCCAGGCAATGATGGACCAGTGAGAGCCCGTCCATCCCACCTGGAGGACACTGTGAGGCCTGGCTCAGGCTCCAGGACCCTCCACGTAGCACAGCACGAGGCTGAACTGGACGTGAGGCCTTGCCCTCGCTTGGCACTTCCCCTTCCCCGGCCTGTGTCCCTTCCCTCTGTCCCTGTCCGCTTCCTAAGAATAAGTCATGGTGCTGAGTCCTTGTCTCAGGCTCTGCTCAAGGAAGCCAGTGAAGAGGTTTCCTTCAGCGTGCAGCCCCTGTGGCTCCTGTGGCTCCCGTGGGTTTCATGGTGACCACAAGATGCCAGGGCAAGGGCCGAGCGGGGGAGGGGAGAGCTAGCCAGGAGCAGCCCTGCTCCAGCCCAGGACAGGTCAGAGAGAGCAAAGCCAGGCTGTGTGGAGGGCTGGCTGCCACCATGTCTGGAGACAGCTCTGGCCCTGGGCTGGAAGGCAAGCTGAGGCAGGACGGTGGAAAAGCTCTGCTGTGCACTTCGGGATTTGAGATCAGAGAAGCCCACAGGCCGCTTACCCGTAACGGAGCCGGGGACTTTCGGGGAAGCAGGGCCCCCCACTCCTCATGGCCTCACAGTCTGCACATGAGGCGGGGTCCCCGCAGAAGGCCACGGAGGGGTGGAGGAAGCGGGGTTCTCGGCCACCTTGCTCCGGCCCCCCACCTCTTCCACCTTCACACACTCCCAAAGGCTCTTTTCACAAGGTCATCATTACCCGCTAATTGTCCCAAACTTCATTCCCTCATCCTTCTTGGTTAGGGATTGATTTAAGGAATGAGTCCAATATCCCCACATGTCCGAGTGCTCATCAATTCCCAGCACCTCCAGCTGCCTGCTCCCCTCACGCCGCCCGGCCCTGCGCTGACTGGTGACAGCCTGGCTTCCAGGCCCGCAGGATGGGAGTCTAATATGCTCTAATCTATCATGGCTTCACGCGGTGGCAGAGTGACGGATGGTGGCAGTGGACGGCGCAGCAAAGGAGACGGCCCTCCGCCCCCTTCAGGGCCAAGCAGGATCCGAAGTTTGCTCAGCCTTGCCTGGGCAGGTGGGGGCACTGCAAGAGCAGAGATCTGGGGTGGCAGCAGGATTGGCCTGGCCTTGCTTCCCTCTTTCCTCTTTTTTTTTTTTTTTGTCCACAGTGCTGGCCATTGAACCCAGGGCCTTCTCACTGAGCTACATCCCCAGGCCTTTTTGATTTTTCATTTTGAGACAGGGTCTCATTAAGTCACTGAAATTGCCCGAGCTGGGCTTGAACTTGCGATCCTCCCGCCACAGCCTCCCAGAATGCTGGGATTCCAGGCTTGAGCTACCACACCCAGTTCCTGGCTCCCTCTTTTGCTTTATCCCTGAGCTGGAGGGTCAACTCGTCCACTTTCTGAGACACTGCCCCTTCCCCGTTTTTAGCAACCAGCCTGCTCAAGGCCCGGGAGGCAAAACTGCACGGTACAGCAGCAAGGGACAACCGTGCCCTCTGCTCTGGCTGCACCCACCCAAAGAGGGCCCCCGGCGGCACAGGAGGGCAGGGATGCTGTGCATGGTAGGACCGGCCCCCTGCTCTGCAGGGCTGCCTTGGGCTAGCCATGTCCCCCTCTCCTACAGCTCCCTCCCCCAGGACTAGAAGCAGCCCGCTGCCACCCCACCCCCATATCTGCCACACTGTGTAAATAGTCTCTGTGTTCTAGGGCCCCAGAATTACTCTGTGTCCTGTTTGCTACACGAGCTCCACTGTCCATCTCATTTGACCTGGGAGGAAACCGAGGACTGAAGAGGCTCGGGGCTCACCAACGACTTCATGGCAGAGCTGCCACCAATCTCAGGCCTCCCGATCCATGTCTAACGCAGCCAGACTTCTCAGCTGCCTTTTGCATCTGTGCCTAACCACAGACACCTCCTTCATATGTGGCCACACGCCACACGCCACTGGGGCCCAAGAACCCGCCCTACCCAGGGCAGCAGCATCAATGGCCTCAACGCCCCCTAGGTGGCACCCTGGGCCATCTGCGTGTGCCTGGACACTTGTGGCCTGGGACACTTTCTCCTACAGTCTGTATTTGTCCCTTTGGTTTGAACCTGCTGAGCCCTGGGCCACAGTCAAGCCACAGTTGACAGATTTGGGTCCACATTCCCACCAAAGTCCTCCCTTCAATGGAATGAGCAAAGTCAATTAGTCAGTCAATGAAAACCTTCTTCTGTGGCCATGAAATACCCTGTTTAAGTCCTTCCTGCCACCAGGAAGAGACCAGCAAGGCCCACAGGGAACTCAGGCCCTGCGAGCTGTCCCACAAGGTCCAAGCCAGCTTCTCACCAGACCAGTAGGAGCCATCACCCTGCAGGGGAAGCCCGGGCCACCTGCGTCCTGCAGGGACCTTCCCTGGACAGTTTCCCACCAACCAACAGCCCATCGGCTGCTCAGGTCCATACCCCTTGCATGTCCAGGGGCCCCGCTGCAGCGCTGTCCTCTGACGGGCTGGCCACGTCCCCTTCTGTGAGCTGAGATCCGCACTCCCGTGCATACTCTCTCCCGGGACGTGCGACTCCCGGCGAGGGGTCAGGCACTCAGGCTTGGGGGCCTGCTCTTGGCACCTCATTCCGGCTTGGTCTCGGTGATTCCCTAAGGACTGGGGGCTTGAGGAAAGTGTCAAGCTCGTGCACGCTTGGCCCAAATCCTACTGTAATCAGCAAATCCTTTTTCTGAGGCTGCCTTCAGACGGATGAAGCAGGCAATCGCCCCTCACAGTTCCCCAAGGGGAAGGCTGAGGCCAGAGACAGGGCTACGAAGAGAGGGATGGGGTCACCCCGCTCTAGACCTCTGCGGACAGCTCTGTCCCCAGAGCTGAGGGACCGAGTCTGAGGGGGACTGAGGCTGTGCCCAGAATGTGATGAAGACAAAGCCAGCCTGGCTCACTGCAGTGTGGTGTGGGAAACCCCCGGGCTGGGCCGGGGAGACCTGGGTTCTCCTCCATCCCCACTCAGCCCACCACCTCTGGCCTCTCCTGTAAAACCAGGTGCCGGATCCGGTGAGCGTGCGGCTGTGTGTGACAAGGAGGACAGGCGGGGCCCTGAACCCAGATACTGCACGCTGGATGACACAACCACGTGGTCCCTGTCCTAAAACAGAGTCACAGCAGGGTGTCCCACACCACAGCTGTGGGAAGGACCTGCTCTGAGGGCCAGTTCAGCTCGCCCCAAAGGAGGCAAAGCCCCAAGCCGCAGGCCACTCTCCACACCAGAGCCCTGGGTGCCTCTTCAAACCTACGCTGATCAAAGTACAAGTAAAATGGCAATCTCAGGTCCTCAGTCACGCCAGCCACATCTCTACTGCTTGGGTGCTGCCTGGGGCCAGCAGTCACCATACTGGACAGCGTGCACACGGATCATTTCTATCACTGAAGAAAATGTCACGCTGACAATCACCCACCACCAGGAGAATGTCCTCATAGACGCCACCTTGGAACAATGAGAAGGCTCACCGCTGTCCCTAGGCCCTGGTCACCACCACCCCATCCCAACTGATCTGCCCCTGACCATTCCCACCATTCCAGGGTGCCGACTCGGGAGAGGGACAGGAGACACAGAGAACACCGAAGGGCCCTGGGTTTCGGGAGTCTTCTGCAGACAGGACCAAAGGAAACTCAAAAGCCCTGGAGACCATTTTGGGGTCCTCCCAGAAATTATGCCTACCATGGCTGGGGAAATAGCCACGAGGGGTTAAAAAGCCAAGAATATCCTTCTAGGATAGCACGGTGGGTGGCGGTGGGGGTGCAGACCGCTAAATGGGTTACCCAGAAATTACAGGAGGCTTTTAAAAGTAGGAAACTCACCATATGTCAAGTCTGTAATGTATAGACAATAATTATTTTCCACTGCATTTTGGGGGGTTTAATTTTGTGGTGACTATCTCCTCTTACATCACGTATTCAGCAATCACTCTTCACCTTGCTTAATATGCGCAGTAATCTTTCTCCGCCTGTGTCACATACTCAATAATCCCTCTCCTCAGCCTTCCAGGGGGTGGGACGGGAAGAGGAATGTCACATTTGAAATCAGTAACAGCTGTGTTTTTGTTTGTTCAATTTCACCTCTGCCAAAGCCTTGTAAATATCGTCAGCTCCAAAAAGCAACACAGCACATCTTGTCCGGCCGGGTCCCTGCCAGAGCTACCCTTTGGAGGGGGACAAACCAGCCAGAGGAGGGAGCGCTGGGCAGCTGTCCAGGTCCAGCCCGCGCAGGGCAGGGCGGGAGGTCTCCCAGGAGAACCGCTCTTCCTATTGGCATCCCGGGCTGTCTACACTACTGCTGGCTCGCTGGGTCGAAACCTTCTTTGGGTCTCCCTGGGGCATGAGAATTTAAGGACACCTCTTCTCTCAGGTGCCAGCCCTGAGCCTGCCGCCCCTCGGGCCACTCTGGGACCCCTCAGACGGGGCGATGGGACAAGGCACCTAGAGAGCAAGCGGCTCTGGAAAGAAGTTCATTAACATGCTTCCAGGGACTCCAAACTCTGAGCATTTCCTCTTTTTAAAGACAGAGAAGAATTTAGCAGGAAATCAATCAACACACATGCTGATAACTTATTCCATGACAAAAAGGAAACAAAAACCTCATACATTTGCACAGCCTCTGGGGAGCCAATGTCTCCTGCCACTAATTAATTTCCCAGAACTTTCACTCTGGATATTTCCAAACGGGGTCAACCTATCATCCCAGGAAGCATCACAGTCCCTGCTGTGGGGAGCTGGTGACCAGAACCTGTTCCAGAGGTAGCAGATCAGCCAAGAGAAAACTTGGGGAGCGTTGTTGACAGGCCTCCACCCCACCCTCCCCAGTTCTGAATCTCCGTTCACCCTGGTTCACTGTCTGCCCCGAGCCAGCTCTAGCCAAGAGGAGCTACGCGCTAGAATAAGGGGCAATGTGTGCAACGCGGGGGGGGGAACTCACCTCCCTGCCTCAGTTTCCCCAAATGTAAAATATGGAGACTAAACTCAACCCGATTCCAGACTCCTGAACACGAGTTACCCCGCCCAGCACGAAGCCACGTGTGCACAAGTCTGATCTATAAACTCCTTGACGCCAAGGATTGAGTCTCATTCACCTCTGCGCCTGCTGCCCACCCCAGCACACAGCACCTAGTACTGCGTCAAATACAAATCACACTTGGGAACGGTCTGCAGGGTCACACTTCACCTACACCCCCGTCCCCACCTGTCTGCCAATGCTGGGACCAGGCGAGGGTTTCCCAAGCCCTCACTGGGGCAGGGGACTATGATCCCGGAACTCGCTCTAGGCTCCTTTCTTCCTGCCACCTGAGTGGCTCCGTGGTATCTCCCCAAAGGAACGAAAAGGCCGCAGGATCTGGCCCTGTAAGGTCAGCTCTCAGTTGGAGATTTACATCAAAACTCCGCATAATCCGCCAGTCACACTCAGCATTTGCCATCTGAGCCCCAAAGGAACAGGCAGGCCAGCATCAGCGGGGACCCCTCCCTGACCCCACCACTCTGCAAGAATACAAAGGAGCTAGGACGCTCCCCAAGATTTCACTGCAGGTGGCCAGGCAGCAGCACCCATGGGAACTGAGGCTTCACTCACCTTCCTAGGTGACCTTGGGAACGTGGCCTGGTGAGCAGAAGACCCCCTCAATGTCCTCTCAGGGCACGCCAAGCCCCCAAGTGGGATGGGGGGCCTTCCTCCCTCCCAGGCAGGGTCTCATCCCCTCCTCAGCAGGGCTTACAGTTTCCTTTTTTATTCATTTATTTTTTTCTGTATGTGCCTGGAATGAACACCGGGTGCTCTCTGGCAGAAAAGAGGCATGAGGAGAGCAGCGATCCATTGTAGCACTTTAGGGGAAACTGCAAGCAATTTCCATTCTATTGATCCTCCCTAGGCATCAAAGCCACACGGAGTTTATTTGGAAAATTAAATTCTGGAGCGTGCAGCGTGGGGGGCTCTAGTTAAGTTGTCTAGCTCTGTGGCCATGATTCAATTATGTTCTCACTGACTCTCTCGTTTAAATACAGTAGAGGAGTCTGGGGCCACAGAAGCTCCCTGGCCCCAGCCCCACCTCGGTGGCCCTGGCTGGGACCTAAGGGCCCCACAGCAGAGTAGTCCCCTGCATCTCAATTCTTCCTTCTGACAGGGCTGGGCTCCTCCTGGCCACTGCTCATTTACATGTTAACTTATGCAGGTTTTACAGAATCTATTCATTAAGATGTAAATGTTTGCTAAATTAACCCAATGTGTGGAGTTTGTTCTCCTTCTCAAGTGAAGATTTTTAATCTTAACAAAAAACATTATTAGGAACAAAGTAACGTATTACTTAGGCACAAATTGGATACAATGCCTTAGCTATTCCTTCTGAGGAGAAACAGTCAAAGTCTTTCTAAAGCCAGAGTTACATGTGGTTCTCAGACTGTGGAGGTTTGCAGGAAAATACGATTTATGCGTGCTTTTGTGCGCATGCAAATACGCACACACATGTGCGTACACACATTAGCAGGCCTAAAAGAAATTTGCTGACTTCCCCTTCAGCCACATCAGGCTTTTGCAGTCTTCTATTATCTTCTCCTGTAACTTCAACGATCACCCCAATTTCATGAACGCCAAGGATGCGAGGGGCGATCTTAGCTTAAAGATCACTCCTTCATAGTCGATGTGCTTAATCTTTATGAAGAACACACCATGCTGCTCTCATTTTCCTAATCCTGTGACAATATGGCTCAATCCAGCACAGTCCGCCAACCACCCTTTGGAACCACCAGCAGAGACCCATTTTGCTGAAATTTTTATTTAGGGATGATGCTGGGGGAGAGATGCTGTTTCTGCTTGCTGCTCACCAATCCAGGTAACCAGGAACAGAACTCAGTTCTCAGCAGTCCAGGGATCCCACTGCCCATCCTTTGGGCGCCACAAGTATCAACCTGAGTCCTCCAAATGAGGAAAAGTTCCATCAAAGAACATTCGGAGGAATGTGCCGGGCAAGTGGCCAGACCCGCTACCCTAACCCTCCAAACCATCACGGCCTGGCTCATGCTGGGGTCCTGTTAACAGGTGCTGACTTCCACTGGGAAGTCACCGGGGGACCCCAGCCTTCTCCAAGGCAACGCAGCCCCTCCATGGGCCAAAACTGTGGACAGTGCAGGTCCCCACACCTGTCACAAGTCCTGAGGTTCCTCTGAAGGAAGTAACTTTTCCCAGCAGTCGTAGGTGCAGGGCTGAGCAAGGACGGTGGGCAAAGTCCCAGCATTTGATCCTGCGAGCCACACCAGCAGGAACATCAGCAGTATTTGACAAGCTGACCAGCTCTCCCGAGAATAGAACTGTCATCAAGCCAAGAGGGAAATCATTACCTGATCTATAAATGATTACACAAGAGTAGGAAATGTCATTCCCTTCTGAGGAGTTTGCAAAGTCGGGATTTTACACAGACCTGCAAACTGGTGCAAACCTCGGCTCCCTGGAGCAGCTGGTGTATTATTCACAAGGAAAAAAAACTTTCAGAAGTCAAGGCGCTGCCTGAGCTCAGAGGACAAGAGCAGGGCTCGGGGACAGAGACTATCAAAGGGTTTCAGACCAGGCACAGTGTCAGGTGCAAACCTAACTCAAAGGAAAACATAACTATTCAGATCTCCTGCCTGACAGTTTGGCGCCCGGAACTCAACAGGGTCTTTCTACTTGCAAAAGAGGCAACAGGCAACATGGGCCATTTACTTGGACGGAGGCCGGGGGCTCAGGTTGGGTCGGCAGGGAGGAAGGTGTTTGTGAGAGAGGGGGGCCAGGGACAGCCGTGGGGAGCCCAGCCATGAGGACTGGCTGAAGAACCAGCGGCGGACACACACCACGTGCCACGGAGAGCTCGCTCCATGCGAGAAGCCGTGTCCTGAATTGCCCAGAGAAATATGGCAAACTCCAAAAATAGTCCTGAGTGAGAAAAGTTGGGAATGGAAGGAGACTTGCAGCATAATAAATGTATGTAAATTTAAGATGCGCACTCACACTGGATGATGCTACGTATTTCACAACAATGCGCACATCTTTCAGAACATATTCTGACCACATTAGTGGGCGCCCGTGGGAGGGCGGACGGGGACGGACAAAGTGCACAGAGGATGCCGGGAAACAAGACCACGGCCACAAGGAGACCACTCACAAGAAAGAGCTCTTAAGTGAGCAATCACTCAGCTCCCCACATGGGGAGAAGAAGGAAGCACACGGAGGTCCAGAGGGCTCACAGAGCGCTTGCAAGCTTCCCATGGCTGCAGTCGCCTGGGGTCTTGTTAAAATGCAGCCGGAGCTGGAGGTTCGGGGTGGAGGCTGAGCCCCACGTCTCTAACAAGTCCCCACAATGCAGAGCTGATACCAGGGCCCTGCTTCAACCTGTATGGCCTTAAGAGACTCACCAAGACATAAATGAGCAGCCGAGTCCAAATAAGAGGCCCCCTGTCCAGAAGGGATGAATCTCGACATAATTACACTGCATGAAAGAAGACAAGCAGAGAGAGAGCATATGCCTAAGGTTTGCCTCTGTCCACACAAACTTCCAGGAAAGGCACACTCGGCTCTAACGACAACAGGCAGAACAACGGTTGCTCGAGACGAGGCTGGGAGGACAGAGGTTCAGCACAGGAGGCCTTCGGGGCTGACGGGTACACACTATCTTGTGGATAGTGGTACTTTTCCTGTGTACGGACTCCGAATCTCACTGAACTACACACTTCAGACATGTACAGTTCAATGGGCATCAATTATATCTCAACAAAAGAATCTGTATGGTCTTCCTCCATACAGACTGGGATGTCCTGTTTGCTTTGGGGGCTGTGCTAAGCAGTCTTCTGGCCTTCGTTACCCATGGAGGGACCACCCCTCCTCTCCTCCACAGGCCTCGCCTCAGGCCAAGAGCCCCCATCTCAGCCAGGCCTGCCCTGGGTTCCCCCCATACCCCCCCCCGCATCTATGTTCTACCAAGAAATCAGGGCGATCTCTGTAAACTCCACATCTGGCTGGGCGTGGTGGCGCACACCTGTAACCCCAGCATTCAGAGGCTGAGACGGGAGGAGCCGTACAGGTGGGAGGCCAGCATGGGCTACATAGTGAGTTCAAAGCCAGCCTAACTACATATCAAGACCCTGCCTCCAAAAAAACCAATCAATTAATAAATAAACTGCAGATCTGACCCTGTCAATACTACCTCCAACCGCACCCCTCTCCCCACTGCCCTGAACCCTGTCAGTGCTACCTCCCCACCTCTTCCCTTTAAATCCTTCAAGATGGAAGGGTATGAAGACCAAAAGGCAGGCCCTGCCCCAGCTGCCTCCCTTGCTCCTTCATCCCCTTAGCACCGGCTCCTCTCCTTCCCCTGACGGCCCCGAGGGCTTTCTAGTGGTTCTCCCAAAGCACCACGTTTCCACACACTTGGGATCTGTCTGTAACCCCCACCTTGCCTGGCGAACTCCTACACATCCTCCAGCTCAGATGTCCCTTCCTGAGAGTGCCCCACGATGGCCCCTAGCTGAGTCAGCTCCTGAGTGCTGCCCTCTCCTGATCTTTCACCTCCCTTTCAAAGCCCACTTTGAATAAAGCCGGACTGAGTTCCTCCCCTCCCGCACTCACTCCTGCCTAGCACCACCAGACCTGGTGTTGCGCCCAGGCTGGCCTCTTCCGCACTCTCTAGATGCTGTGGGTCTCAAGAGGCCTGCTGTATACTCAGCCCCGTCACCCCTCCAGCCTGGCCTCTTAGTTCTCAGACTCGGAGGCATTGAGCACCTGACAGGGACTCAGTCTGCTTTGCCCGCCTTGATGCCCAGCACCCGAGAGCACTGGCATACAGGCGGTGCTGCTCACAGAGTGTTTGGTGCCCCTGCCAGAGGGGCCGGGGCAGCCTCGGGTGTAGAGGTTTCTAGGATGTGGAGACGGAGGCTCAATTCCAAATTCTGTCCGTACACTGCCCCCCACAGTGCCGCAGCTCACCCGGAAGTTCTCCCTCACATCCAACCCGACCCTTCACCTTCCTTGCAGCACACGCTCTGTACAAACAGCACCCTGCTCTGGTGAGGTTTTCTTCCACAACGTCACCTCTGCTGTGTCGGACACAATCATCTCCTTTCTGGGCTCGCAGCCCAAACTCGGCAGTGCCGCGAGAGCAGGAAGGCAAGCGTCAGAGGACATCTGGATTTAACAAAAGTCTCCACAGGAGAGGGACACTCCCAGGCTGGCAGGAGTCACCCACACCTCGAGATAGAGGTCACCCTAAAGAGGGTGCAGGCATGTCGGATGGCCAGGCAGCCAGGTCATCGTCATCGGGGCAGCGCCAGGCACGGTGCAGGGTCCTGGTCAGACGCTCAAGACCCCCGAGACTCCCAGGAAGGAAGCAGCTGCAGTTCCCCTCTGCCTGTCCCCCATAGGCGCCAGGGCCACTCAGCTGCTTCCGGGTTGGGGGGAGCCCCTGCAACCTTCCTCAGAGGGCCCAGAGGACAGACCCACGCCACAAGGGCACCCCGACACCTCACAGTCTGTGGGCTTTGCAGGAGCTTCGCGTGTCACAGGGCGGGGACGGAATCAGCAGTACAGCGCCTCCGCCGAGGTGAGCACGATCCAGAGCGAGCCACGCCAGGGTCGGGGCGGGACCTGAGCTCAGGATGTAAAAGCAGGGGCAGTGACCTCACGGCGGCCTCTGTCCTGCCCAGCCGGCCTCCGCCACCCCGGGACTGGGACCCCCCACCCAGGGCGGCAGTGCTGCGGGCACCCCTGCTCTGGCCTCCAGCTGGGCGGGCTGGCTGTGCTCTCTAGGGCCTCCGGGGTCACCAATGGCAGCATCCAGAAAGGGGCCGGGGGGATGGCACAGGCCAGCACAGGAAACACACTGGAGACCATCCCGAAGAAAATGCGCCCACCCCCGACCCGCATCTGGTCACCGGCCTGCTCCTGTCTCAGTGGCTAGAGCACCGGGCTGTATCTGTTGCTGCGCTCCCCACCCTGCCAGGCAGGTTACCATGCTGGGCCCCCACCCGCTCCCTGTCAATGGGAATCAGTCCCCAGGCGCGAAGTCCCCAGGAGAAGTCCCCAGGCGCGTGCTGATTACAATGCTAACTGACCGGCAGTCTGCAAAGCACTTTCTCTCGGCCCTGTTTGACAGCTAGGGCAGACCCCACTATCATCCTTTTATACAAGAGGAAACTGAGGCACAGAGAGGTAGGACACTAGCCCAACATCACACAGCTAGTGACAGCTGAACCAGAGTTTAAACCAAGGTCAATGCTCGCTTTGAAGTAAATCCCATCTACATTCCAATCCCAGCCCCGCAACCTACCAGCTGTGTGACCTAGGACGTTACTTACCCTTGTCTAATAAGTGAACTAATGACTATCTCTCTCACAAGGCACGGGGGAGAATGAAATAAGATGAAATACCTAAGAAGCTGGTGCATAGAAAGCAGTAAAAAAAAATGTTTTCTCTTTCCAATTCTAAATCCTAAAACATGCTGTTCTGGGGCCGTTCCAACACAGAGGTTACAAAGGACTGTTCTGTGGAAAGGAAGCATTTCTGGAGAGAAACTGGTCTCTAGGAACATAGCTGGCCAAGCACTGCTCTGTCGTCAGCGGCCCTCACTCAGTCCTTCTGATCTCACCTTCTCCATGACAGACAGGACAGAAAGAGTCCCTCTCGGGTCTGGGTCATCTCTCACACACACATGTACACACACACATGCACACACAGAGTGTGTACTCCCAGCCTGCTGTCCCCTGGGGCACGGTCCCTGCATGGAAGGCCAAAGCCCTGTCCACAACCCCAAGGCTGGCCAGGGCTGCATGTCACAACCAGGGCCCAGCCAGGAGACTGCTCCTCACATTCAACCAACTCGGCAGGAAGGCTCCCTCCCCATGGTGACAATGTGGCAGGATTACACACTCACGTGCACGGCACTTCCTCTCGCACCTTATACTCATTCCTCCCAGAGGGACAGCGGTCAGGCCCATTTGACAGGGAGGAAAATGACAAGACAGGTCAATGTCCAAGCTTCCATCCACTTCCGTGTCCCCGCAGTGCCCTGACCACCAGACGCCATGTACCCCATGACCCCAGTCAGCACCTGCCAACCCCAGCCTGCCGGTGACAGCCACGGTTGTGTAGAGGATGCCGGGTCTGAGACAGTCAGGGGACCTAGGAGCCACCGAACAGTTCTGATCCCCACACACATGTAACCTGGAGTTTCTGACACTGGAGCTCCCCAGTGTATGGTAGCATGTTCATCGGCACCCTCGGCCTCACCCACTAGATGCCAGGAGCACCCAGCCCCCCACCTTAGGTCACTGTAACAAAATCATCCGAAGTTGCCACAGCTTCCATGGGGACCAACTTATTCTTTGTTGCGAATCACAGGTGGAGATGGATGTATACACATCTCTACACAGGGTGGGGGGTAAAAAGCACAAAGGAATTCTTGGTGCTATTTCTGGCACCTTTCCTAAGTGTAAAATGACATTAAAATGTAAAATTTTTTAAAGAAAATATTTTGAACATTTATAATCTAACAAGAACAAAAGAGACATGAAGCACTTGCCGGTCGGTCACCAGCCTCCGCCCACGAGGCTCTTCGTCCTGAGCTCTGGGCCCGCGCCACAGCTGAGCACCGACTACATTCGGACCCCACCGGCCATCCCGTGCAGGAACTCCTCCCTGCAGGTGGCTTCCAGGGTCCCCACTAGGCTCAGAGGGAAAAGAGCCCTGCAGCCAGGCAGCAAGGGACCAGGCCAGCACACACCGAAAGCCCCTTGTCCCTCCAAGTGCCACCCAGTGAAAGCAGCCCACTGGCCGTCTGGGGCCTCCCAGCACCCCGTGCTTATCCTTGCAGGAAGGAAGGGAACCTAACATGCACGTTTTCCTTCTCTTGCTTTCCAAACCAGGCTGCGGGGCCCCAGGGCCGCTTGGCAGCTCCCAAGTCAGCAGACTCCACCTCCCGCCTTCGCCTTTCAATCTCTGAATATTCCCGGGCGAGCTGGCCGGCTGCCATTCCGAGCGGATGGTTTACTCAGGGGAAAAAACACAACTTTTAATAAATAAGCAAACAAATGACACAGGCATGGCGGTGGGGGAGGAGAGATGGGCATCAAATGCAAATTGGAATTACTTAAAAATTAAAAGTTCTTTTAAATTATTTAGCCTAATTGCTGCCCTGTTTTCCCAGGGAGACAGTCACTCGGGCTCCGCAGAGCACAAAGGATCAAGCCAAATCCTTTGGCACTGGGGACAGGAGGCCGAGGGGACCCGAGCAAGCAGCTGAACCCTCTGCAGGCCAGGATGGGGCCCGGGGAGGGGGCAGGGCACATATGAGAGCCGCACGGGCGTCCAAGGGCCATAATCAACAGGGGTGTTGCCCTTGTGGTTTACGAAGCACCTTCTCATTTTTACCTACTCCTCACGACTGCTTGAGGGAGATGCACTGATACTCATCCCCACAGAAGGGGAGACTCAGGGAAGGTCAGACCCAAGGTCACAAGGTTGAGACGCAGCGAGCCCAGGCCTGCTGCCCCTCCCCCTCCCGGCTCTGCAGATCCACCTCCAGGAAGATCCCGGGAAGGGACGCCCAGGCAGGCGACCTTGGGGAGTCAGGCAGACCCAGGTTCTTATCCTGCCTCCGCAGCCTCCCTGCTGAGTGACCTTGGAGAAGAAACCTCACCTCTCGGCCTGCCTCCTCACAGGATGGTAAGGGGCTGCTGAGAGAGTTGCAGGAGACGGAGGTTCAAGGCAGGGCACTTAGTAGGTGCTCAGTGAATGGGGCTAAACGACTGTAAAGAGCAATTGGAAAAGAGGACATTGAGTCCCTACTCTACAGGCATTGTGCAAATCCCCATGACCCATGAGGTCAGCAGCCTTCCACCAGGGTGCACAGCAAAGGATCAGGAAGCTCCTGAACCTTCCCAGCCCTAGAGCTGCAGAATGAGAATCTCTGCACACTCAGAGCTCTGCGGTGACTCCAGTCCGCGGCTGCATCAAGGGCCTCTGTGCTCATCTGTCTCCACTGAGGATGAAACACAGGGATACGGATGGCTCTGCGGCTGCCGAGGGTCTGGGGAGAAAGCCGGGGCTCCTCCAAAGGGCCGTAGACGGCAGGTCCAAGGGAAGACACAGACATTCTCTGGAGACTGGCCAGAGCGGGACTGGGCCCTCTGCGACCAAGGAAGAAAGAGGACTGGGGTCTCACAGAGACTCTGCCCCAACATGTCAGAAAGCAAGCCAAGGCAGCACACAGCTGTAATCCCGGCACCCAGGAAGGTGAGGGAGGAGGATCGCCACCGGTTCGAGGCCAGCCTGGGCTACATGGTGAGTTCAAGGTCCACTTGAACTATATAGAGAAACCCTGTCTCAAAAAACATTATTTAAAAGACCTTAAAAGGTAAAAAGGGCAAGGAGTAGGGGTAGAGAGGCTGTGGGTGACCCTGACATAGCACCCCTCAAAATGCCAGACCCCCACCCATCTGACACCTCCAGGGACAGTGGCACTCCCAGATGACCCAATGGCCCACCCACCCTGGGTCTCAGGTCCCACACGCCACCCAGTGACCCCATACACCCGCGCCACATGGCACACCGCGATTCACAATATGCCCACACCCCGTGTGCGAGGCCAGGCCCTGGGGAACCACCCCAGCTTCAATTTCCTCTTAATCCAGGAAGGGTCTTATTTGCATGTTATTTGTATGAATTTGCTTTTTCAATTCAAAAAAGACCCCACCTCTGAGCAGGTAGATAAAATGAATTGGTTTACGTATTGTCCCTCCTGCTACAATTGTATTATACCAGCTTAAATTCAAGCTTCACGAGGTGTCAGGGTGATTTTAACTGCAGGCTGGGGACAAGGACACAGCCTGGCTAGACTTCCAGGGACAAGGAAATACAGTTTCTGCCCTGCAAATCAGGTCCGGGATACATGGAGGGCCGCCTCCAAAGACAAACCAGAGCAGTCCCTGTGTGAAGTGTACACCCAGAAATAAACAACAAAACCCTACTTTGCTGTCCCCCAGTGTGCAGGGACCACGGTCACGTCAGCCCAGGCTGGAGGAAGCCTGAGCTCCAGCACGGTCTCTTAATTGATTATAGACACACTCTCGGGGCCGAAGCACAAAGGCTCCAGCTGGCTTTGAAGGTTCCTCCTGGCTCCACGCTGTCACACAGGGTCTTAGTGAATGCTTTTAGGCACATCATCAGGTGGGGAAATCCATTATCTTAACAGCTGGCGCCAGAGAGGGGGTGTCTCCAGGGGAGAAAAGCCTTTGATGTGCCGTTTGGGGGACCCGGACCCCGAGTATGGGGTGCTGAGACCAGGCACTCACCAGGAGGGTCACTGCAGAAAGGTGCCACCAGCAGGGCAAGCACCTGCCTGTGGTCTGGGAGTGGGGCAGGGTGTGGGGACCCGTGAGAGTCGCTGGGTCAAGGCGTCCTCCACCATGCCATCAGAGCAAGGGACTTGAGACAACCCCCCTTCACTGTCATTCCTTCAACCCCGGACAGGGGCGTGGGGTGGCCCTGGAGGGTGTCACCCAGCTGACACGCCAATGTACAGGAAGACACACTGAAAGGCTGCTCAATGAATGTGGAAGGAGGGATCACACTGACCTTATTAAAATCTCCCCAACAAACTAGCACTTAGATAAGCTTTAGAATTATCCCCATTTACAGATGGGAGCTGAGGCTCGGAAAGAGATCTGCCCACGGTCACGGGACCAGAAGGCAAGAGAGTTGAGGTTTGCCCTCCAGCCTGCGGGGCCTCAGCCGCCTCTGTGGGCCGGACTGGGTGAGGCTCTCTGCCGTCCTGTGAAGCCAGTAAGAACACCTCTAGAGACACACAATTGGAGCTTCTGTGAGCCAAAGTGACTCACGGTGAGGAGTTGTTCAACCCGTGGCAGTCAGAAAGCAGAGAGAAAGTGGTGATCCGCCCTTGCTGCCCAGGCCCACCTCCCAACAGCACATTCAGCTCTGAACTCAATAGCCAAAGAATCCATGATGAGTACAGAGTCCCCATGAGCAATCGCCTTCCAAAAGCCCCACCTCTAAACACATGAGACTCTAGATCTAAACACTTGCCTAGATGTGTGAGGCCCTGGGGTCCACCCCCAGCACCACCAAAATGAGAAAAAAAAAAAAAATCATGTGCCTGCCATTCCGGGTGGGACCACAACCCTAGTCTCTCCCCACAAGCCGGAAAGTGCCAGGCCCTGTTCCCTGCGACTTCTGCAGGTGCAGAGCCCAGTGCCACCTGTGCCCTGTGAGGTGCCACTATCGCCAAAAGACACTGTGAACTTCTGCTACCCGATGACGCAAGGGAACACCCAGAGGCTGAGACCCGCTGCTTCCAAAGCAATTGAACAAGTCACTCACTCCCTCCCTAGGTGAGGAGCTGGCTTTGGAAATGACCACCTCCACTTTGTGGATCCAGATGGAAGGCAGCCTCGCCTTCAGGGAACTCACCATTGGACGGGGAAGCCCAGACTGCTGCCCTGGGGCTCCCCCACACAGGAAGGCCCGGATCTTGCCCTGACAGAGCCACCAGCCTCATGCAGGTCGCCAGGCTCAGCATGGCGCCCATCCCTGGAGACAGCAGCATTCGGGATGCTTGCCATTTGTCAGCCAAATGGGAAAGGTAGAAGGGAGTCTCTTAGGAAAAAAGATAGAGAATGAGTTGAGGGGAAAGGGGATGAGCCAACTCCTCATTAAACTGTAACTCCATGTTCTCAGCAGGAGACATGGCCTCAACCTCTTTCTGTCATTCTTGTCCTGATCTTCAAACTGGCCCATAATCCCATCATCCCACCATGAGCTGTGGGGAGACACGCGCTCACTGGACTGCACAAGCGTCAGCACTGATCTGAAAAACAAAACACTGCCCCTCTGTGAGACTGGCATGGCCACCATGCACCCGGGCACCCACACATGTCCTGCCAAGGCCGCCTCAGAAGTTCCAGCTGGGACACCTGAGTCCGGCAGGAGCCACCCCAGCGGGAAGGGCACAGCGTGGTGCCCACCATTCTCCAAGGCTCCACACGCGCCCCCACAGGGACCTCAAGCTCTCCCTGCCACTTTCCCAGGTCCCCTGGGTCCTGCCACGCATGCTCCGTCTGTCCCACTGCTGTCTGCTTGGAGGGACCATCCTCAGAGGCTGGCTGCTGTCTTTAGGGGAGGCTCCGGGAGGCCCAGTGCAGCCCTGCATGGTCAGCGGCTGACAGGGACCAGGGACAAAGGCCAGTTTGCTGGCTTTGAGACAGCGCTGCAGGCACATTGACCTCCACGGAGCTCCCTCACCTGCAGGCAGATGCGGCTTTGTGCGATGCTTGTCCCCTGCTCTGGCCCTACAAGCCTTATAAGGACACCTGGCTGAGGGGGCTGTGGGCTGAGGGGCCGAGGCTCAGTTTCACCAGGACTCTAAAGGAAGGTCTCAGGAGCACTCGGTGACTCAGGGGAGCACTCGCCCATCACTGCGGCCCCCAGGGGTAGGACAGCCACACTAGTATTATCCACCTGTACTTCTGATTTGGTGTTGGGGTTCCTCTAGGATGCTGCCTCAGTGTCAGGAAGCAAGAGGTACATGACATAGGCCGCAGCAAGGCTCCAGCAGGTTACACCTCTGTGCAAAGCTGCTCAAAGCCACTCTGGTCACCACTGCAGGGGCAGGAATAGGATGTGGGGATAAGGAGACTGAAGTGAAGAGATGTGAGCACAAGCTGGGAATAGCAGGTAAATCAGAGCTAGCCTGACAAGGTTAAGTGGCAGGAAGGGCTTTCCAAGGTACACAACAGTCAGTGCAAAGGCCCTGAGGCAGGAGGGACAGAGTACTCAGAATACTACAAGGTTGATGTAGCCACAACTCAGGGGGAAAACCACCTTTGGGAAAGACGATGCCCGGCCACACGAGCCCACAGTAAGGATTTAGAACATTATAGCAAGAGGGATGGATGCTATGGAAGGGGCTTACACACAAATAGGGAGAGCTCTGTAAGACGACTATATTTTACAAGTTCATTAATACCTGGGTGCAGACAGGTTTAGCGTGGAATCCATGGCTATTCTGTGACTTTTCTGACATACAGTGTTCACCCCACTATTGACCCAGAATTCAGGTGAGTGAGATGAGAAACCACTATCTAGAGACAGATTATGGTTTGAAGAGGTTTGGGTTCAGCAGGGGTGGGGCCGGGGTCCCCTGGGGAAGAAGGGCGCGCCCACTCAAAACCTCTGCTCGGCTGGGGATTTAGCTCAGTGGTTACAGTGCTTGCCTTGGAAGCACAAGGTCCTGAGTTCGATCCCCGGCACCAAAAAAAAAAAAAAAAAAAGAAAACCTCTGCTAAACAGGCTAAAAACAGGGCCCTGGAGGTAACCAGTGCGGCTGGCTGATCCCAGGGCCCCAGCTGCATGGTGCTTTTAGCAGTGTACACAGTCAACACCTAGGATTGCTTATGGTGAACTCGTATGGAAAATCTTGAGTGTAGATGGATGTGGGTCTATCTCCCTTTTGTCACATAAGCTATGTGACGATCTGAGCATAAACTGGAGAATTTTCAAACCAAAAGAGTGGGGGGTTGGGGATTTAGCTCAGGGGTAGAGCACTCGCCTAGCAAGTGCAAGGTCCTGAAGTCTACCCTCCCAAAAAAAAAACCAAAAGAGCTCCCTTTGGGGACACAGTGCAGCCACATCCATTCCTAGAGACCTCCTCACCCGGCTCACTTCCACTACCTGATGACTTGTATTGTTAAAATTATCACTAAAAAGCGACACTGGGTCACATCTCTGATTTGTAAAAGTCCCACTCAAGCACCCCAGGCTTTGTGACAACCCCACAGGACAGGCAGGACTCATTCCCGGGTTCATTAAATGCAAATTTTCCCGCCTTTTGGGTCACTGCTGCTCACAGAAGCTGATGTTCTTAAGGTTCCACCCACGTCTAAACATCTCCAACGTCCCTTTGTCCTTGGCCGCATCCTGATGGGTGGCTGCAAGTCTCTCTTCTCTAGTCCAAGCAGGCAGTCAGCACTAGTTTCCTCTAACAAGGAGCCTTCCAGTTAATGCCCCGCCCCAGCCCCCCACCCCAGCAAGGCTCCAGGCACTAAGAAATCTTGCCCACAGAACAAGTTACATTTGTCAAGAAATAATGAAAGCACTTTTTCCAACTTTAAATTAATCAAAACCAGTCAAGGGCTTCTGAAGAGTATGAAAACTACCTACCACTTGAACTTGACAGCATTTTGGATAAAGGCAGAGGAAAAAAAATGGTCTCTTAACGTAGATAAATGGTCCACAGTAGAGGTGCTGGATTCCTTTTTTGGAAATGTACATACTTCTTAAAGGGACCCCAGGCTGGGACCCACTACCATACCTGGCCCTTGATTGACAAGCCTGACACCCCGTGCACTGAAGTCACCGAATACTGACTCTCAAATCACACATGAAATGTTAAATAACCACCCATGGATTCACCACAGGGCACAACCCCAAATTCACCCAGATGCCCTCTCACCCCCCGCAGGCCTCCGGAGACCTCTGGCCCAGCAGTCTGCAGGGTTGGACACAGCTTCCCCCCACAGAGCAGGGCTCCCCAAGATCTGAGAGCAGAGGAACCGGAGGCAGGTGACGGAAAAATTACATCTGCTGGGCATATGGCTTTGCCTAAAAAAGAGAAAGTCATTTTTATTAAATGTCAAGAACATTGATAAGTAGTACACATATCTACTTTATTAGTACATTTACACATCCTGGAGTGGAGCCCCTCCCAAAAAGTTTTATTTTTTGGCTTTTTTGAGACAGGGTCTCACTATATAGTTCAGGCTGGCCTTGAACTTACTAAGTAGTACAGGCTGGCTGTGAACTCATGGCAATCCTCCTGCCTCAGCCTCCTGAGTGCTGAGATTACAGGTATGCACCACCATGCATAACAGTAGAGAACACATATGATCCAGATGAAATATTCTCTCCATCCCCTGGCCTCTTCTCTGCCCACCTCCAGTCCCTTCCTCCCTTCCGTCCTTCTTTCTTTCCTTCTTTCTTTCTTCTCTCTCTGTTTCTTCCTTTTTTTTTTGGCAGTACTGGGGTCCAGGGGTGCTTTACCACTCATGTCCTACGGGGATGTCACAACATGTTACATCCTCAGCCCATTTTAGTTTATTTTGAGACAAGATCTCGCTAAGTTGCACAGGATGGCCTTAAACTTACAATCCTCCTGCCTCAGCTTCTCAAGTAGCTGGGATGATGGGCATGCACCAGAACACCCAGCACTCCTGAGTATTCTAATCTCCACCTGCCTCACATCTCTGCTCTGGGGCTGTGTGCTTTAGACCTTGGGCTTGCGCTCCACCTTGGCTCCTGGCCTGGTGGTTGTGGGACACTGACTGGCCCCAGCTGGACCAAAGTCGTAGCCCTTGAGGAAGGCCCAGCAGCACACCCTCATACAAAAACTGTCACGTGTGCATGCATGGATACCATGTGTGTTCACCCATCCTGTGTGTACATGTGCGTTCTGCTCACCACACACGCACTGCACACGTACACACCCTCAGCGCCACCACCCACCACCTGAGCAGTCAAGGCCGGTGACTCTGGGCCCCACATTCTCACAAGGAACTCTGTGGCCCCAGAAGCCAACCCACCCTCACCACCCTGCAGGGCCGCCCCAAATGCCCCCACCGCCCCCCCTCCCCTCGGCGTCTCTGAGCAACGCCACCCCAGCCCCCACCAGCCACCCGACACAGAGTCCCGAGGAAGTCCCTCCACTTCCAGAAGTTTCCTTTGTGCCTGTGGCTCATTTCCCTTCAGGACACCGCACCAGGCAGGACTGCGCTGTGCTCTCCGGGAGCGCTGGCCGTGAGGCAGACATGAAGAGCACGTGTGAAGGGTGACAGGAAAAGATGCCACCCTTTCCCGGGTTTGCTGACCTGGTCCTTCCCCTCAGGGGCCTCCAAGAGTGAGGAGGCCGCCCACAGCCACGCAGCCTGCCACACTGCCCTTCCTGACCACACCCCATGCTCCACCTCCACGAGGGGCCTCAGGAGCCTTCCTCACAGACCTCGCCCCAGCCCCGCAAAGCACCCCCGCAATCCCACCTGCGGGGCCAGCCCCCCATGGTCTGGCTGGTTTCTCCAGAAGCAGCATGAGCAATTTACACTCTTTCACTTGGAAGCACAACGGGAAGTTCCCAGGTAGGAACAAGGGTGCAAGGCTGAGCTGTCCTGGATGCAGGCTGTGCCAACACAGTAAGGCGACCTCTCAGCCCTCTCTCAGCCCTCTTACACCCCAACTTGTCAGTTTACAAGAAGGCTAGGACCCCAGGGAGAACTCTGATCTGAGGATCCAGAGGGAAACTGAGTCAAGCAAGGCCAGCTCTGACCCTGCCTACCTCTGCCTTTCCTTCCCGTCCTGCACAAATAAACCAAAACAAGATTCTTCAGAGGTCCAAAACAATCAGGCTGGATTAAAAAACACAAAGAGACCAAACAACCAACATAACAATGCACAGTCTTAATTGAAGCTTGGTTTAGGGGGAAAAAACAACTAAAGAGACATGTGGGGACAGTACAGAAAATTTTAATATACACTAAGTATTAGAAGACATTAAGAAATCATTAATTTTGTTAGTTGTGATAATGTTCAGGTTATTATGTAGGAAAATGTGTTTATTTTTTGGAGATAGGTACTGACACAATTTACTTTAAAAAAGATAATAGGTGAGGTAAATGTGGACAATGTTAGAGATTACTGAAAGCAGGAAGGGGCATACAGAAGCTTATCGTTCTATTCTTTCCACCTTGCTATGTCTCTGAAAGTTTTAAAATAAAAATTTAAAATAAAACCAATATTTGTAAAAGGAGGAAGTTACAAAGCATGTTTCTCAGCCTCAGGGCATCAGGAGCAAGTCAGACAAGAGCTGCCAAGTAATTTCTGGACACAAAGGTGAGAAAGCCTGGCCCAAGGCCAGTCCAGCCCAACTACCTGCTTACTTTCTTGGAGTTTTGGGTGCTTGTTATCGGTAAAGTGGGGATAATAAAACCATTCTCACCAGGTATGGTGGTGCATGCCTGTAATCCCAGCACTCAGGAGGCTGAGGCAGGAGGATCACCTCAAATTCGAGGTCAACCTGGGCTACACAGCAAGTTCAAGCCCAGCCTGGATTACACAGCAAGACCCTGTCTTAAAAAAAAACAAAAACTAACTAAATTAATTAAAACTATCCTCACCAAGTAGTGAGGACTCCATGGTCATGCACATTTGGAAGTCCACGGCCCCACCAGGCCCTCCGTGAATATTCACTCCTGTCCTGTCGTCACACTGTCCCTACTTGAGATGGCTGGTTTGCCCTGAGACAGCAAGACTGAAGATTTAAGAAATCTTCCTGGAAGATATTTCTCCTGCTAAGGACAACGGAAAACCCCACGTGTCACCTGTGAAGCATATGTGGAGACTACTACATGACCATGGAGAGGAGAATGTGTAGCTGTATTCACAGACCACTAGGGACCCTGCGCCCCAAGGAGCAATGCTGGTGAGTTCCCCGAGTTTTCCTATGCCCCAGACTACAGCCCCAGGAATCTCAGTGCGAGCAGACACCCGAAAGCACCCACGAACGCTTGTTCTCTCAAGGCCTGGGGTTCTTTTGCTCAATTCGGGTGGAAATCACAAGTCAGCAAAGTGCAGCTCTACTAGCAGTCCTAATATCCCCAGATGACACCAGGTAATGCTGGATGCCAACAGGTGACACAACTGGCCATTGGCCCCTGCCACTGCAGCCATCATCATCCAATGCTAACTTGTGCCAGACACTGTAGGTCAACTCTACCAGGTGCAGGTGCTCATTGGCTGCTGGTCTCTGGACTCTTTGGTGGGGACAGCTCTGAGTGTTTATTGCTCTGTCTTTGGAAACTGACCACTCGAGTGCCCACACAACTCAGGATAAGAATCCCAAGCAGATCTATAGGACTTTTGAGGCCCACGCTACTTGTAATCACCATCTTTACAGGAACATCAAAGTGAGTCTCTTGTAGCAGGGCTTGTGCTGCAGCACACGGGGGTCGCGACACAGGAGGGAGCCCTCCTCGCCTAAAACCCAAGAAGTAACTGGAGAGCACTGCTTAGATAGCAGTAGCAGGGCTATGTCAGTGAGGGCAGGGTGGAAAACTTGCAGATAAGGGGTCAGGATCCTGCCCTTCCTGATCTTGGCCACGCCCAACTCCACCTCCAGCTGGCAGGGGGAAAAGGAGAGAGTCGTGATCCTTATCTGTCTCAAAAGGACCAGAAAGGAAGCAACTGAACACCAACCATGCTCCACTCCCAGCAAAGGCCAAGGGGAGGCCCAGACTTCTCTGTCCTCACAACACTCCTCAACAATTCCACACCCACCAGGATGTATCCGAGAAGGCTAAAAAGAGAGCTAGGACTTACACTCCCTCTGCTTGGTGACGAATGGCCCCTGTGGTGTCGGGAGGGACCACATGGAGAGGCAGGAACAAGTAGCCACTCTCGTTCTTGGGTGTCAAAGGAGCCCAAGAAGAGAATCTAGATCTCTGTCTCTCCCTGCCAGTGACAGGGTAGGTGCCCCCTCCCCAATCAGAGTTTTAAAGAAAGCCAGTTAACAAAGACGTGTAATTAAGAACTAGAGTCTCATAACATAATGTGAAAATGTCCAGGTTGCAAACAACAGTCAAGCCAAGAGTCAGGAAGATCTCAAAGTGCATGAAAAAGGACAACCAAAGATGCCAACTCCAAAATGACAGAGATGTTAGAATGATGCCAAGGATGTCAAAGCAAACATAATAAAAATGTCTTTAAGCAATTACGAACATGCTTAAAATAAATGAAAGGGTTGGGGATTTACCTCTACTCAGTAGTAGAGTACTTGCCTAGCAAGGACAAGGCTCTGAAATTGATACCCAACAACACCCTCAAAAAAAAAAAGAAGAAGTAGCCTCAGCAGAGAAATAGAAGACAGAGACAACAAAATGGAAATTTTAGAATCAAAAAACATGGGGGCTGGGGATTTAGCTCAGTGGTTAGAGTGCTGGCCTACCAAGTGCAAGGCCCCAAGTTTGATCCCCAGCACCAAAAAAAAAAAAAAAAAAAGAAGAAGAAGAAGAAGAAGAAGAAGAAGAAGGAGAAGAAGAAGAAGAAGAAGAAAAGAACTGAAAAACAGGCCAAGCATAGTGATGCATGCCTTGTAATTCCACCACTTGGGAGGCTGAGGCAGGAGGACTGCTGTGAGTCCAAGTCCAGCCTGAGGTACATAGTGAGACCCTGTTTCCAAAGTAAAATGGAATTGAGAAACATAATTAAAAGGAAACGCTCAGTGGGTAAACTCAAGGCAGAAAAGAGGAGGCAGAGGACTAGACTAGAAGACGGAACAATAAAGATAACCCAGTCTGAACAAGAGACAGGTGACAGGCTTCACAAACAGAGCCTCAGGGGCCTCGGAGTGTAAGAGAAGACTTAACACTGTTTTATCAGAAAGAGAAGAGAAGAGGAAAAACAGGAGGAGAAAGAAAGTAGAGCTGAAAAAAAAAACCTCAAAGAAATAATGGATGAAAACTGCCAATTTGTCAAGAAAAATACATCTACAGATTCAAGAGCAAACTCCAAACAAGACAAACTTGAGGAAATCCACCCTAAGACATAAAATAAGTAAATTTCTAAAAACTAAAGACAAAAAAAGTCTTGAAAGCAGCCAGAAATCATTTTTTGAGGAATTATACAGAAATTGTGAAGTTGAAAAGGATAATAACTAAGGGGTGCGGATGGGTATAGCTCAGTGGTAGACAGTGTGCTTAACTCGCAAGAGGCCCTGAGCTCAATCCTGGGCACACGCAAGAAGTACAACGAAGAGTGAAAAAAAATCACTGGAGCAGCCGAGCCACCAGGAAAAGAAGCAACAGACGTGAAGGCGGTTCACTTGAGAGTCTCTGCGCAGAACAGCAACAAAGAGAAGGAAGGATGACAGAGCCAGTAACACTATGAAGCTTGCCAATGTGCGCACAGCACAAGACAGGAAAGAGACAAGGTAGAGAGAATAGAGAAAGAAACAACAGCTAAAAAAAGACCTTCTCAAATTTAACAAAGAACTTTAATCTATAAATCTAATAGACTCTGAGAACCTCAAATAAATCCAGACCTAGACACTTCATGATCAAACCACAAGACAAAGATCAAGAATCTTGAAAGCAGCAAGAGAAGAAACTGGTGCACTCCTGTAATCTCAGCACTCTGGGAGGATGAGGCAGGCAGACCCAAGTTCGAGCCCAGCCTGGGCAGTGTATCGACTTAGCAAGACCTTGTCTCAAAAAATAAAAAGGGCTGAGGATTCAATTCCTAGTACTAAGTGGGAGGAAGGGAGAGGGAGAGGGAAAAGGGGAGAGGAAGAGGCAGAGAGGGAGAGAGACAACTTATAACATACAAAAGTACCGCAATGAGATTAATAGCTGCTTTCTCATCTGAAACATGGAGACCAGTAGGAAGCGAGATGACATTCAAAGTACTGAAAGGAAATAGAAAATTGTCAAACTGGAATTCTGTACCCAGCAAAACTATCCTTCAAAAATAAAGAAACTAACAAACTCAAAATAAATAAAAACTGAGGTAACTCACCACTAGCAAATCTGCCTTATCAGAAATACTATGGGAGATTTTCCATGCTGAAATGAGAGGACACTACTAGGCAGGGTCTTGAATCCACAAAAAAAAGAAGTAAAGAATGTCACTAAATGTAAATATGGGGATAAATACAAGAGACCACTATTTTTAATGTAATGTCTATCTGATCTGAAAAACAACTACACAAATCAACAATCATGAATCTATGTGGATGGACACACAGTATAGAATGTAATTTACCTGACAAATAGCACAAAAATAGTAGAAAGCTAGAACCATATAGAAACAAAATTTTTGTACATAACGAAATTAAGTTGTATTAAATACATGTAAGGGAAATAGTTACGATAATTATAAATCGGGAAAGTTAAATAGATGTAAAGAGAGGTATGGTTTCCATACTTCATTCAAACTGGTGAAATAATGACATCAGAAAGCTGTGATGATAGGTAATCCAAAAATATACTCAAAAGCACTGTATATAAAACAAAATGATACTCAAAAAATGTTTAACTCCAAAGAGGTGAGAAAAAGAAAACAGAAAAGAAGAACAGGAAAAATAAAATAAAACAGCAGGCTTAGGAACTAACATACCAAAAATTACACTAAACGTAAATGGCCTAAATACAGGGTTCAGTAATCGCATTCTTGAATGTTTGTCCAAGAGGAAAAAAAGACTCAGGTTCACAAAACTACTTCTAAAGGAGGATGGTAGCAATGCTGTTTGTAATAGATAAAATCAGAAACAACCCAGATGCCCTTCAGTGGGCAGACAGCTTAAACAAACAGTGGGACTTCAACACCCCTGGGACTTCAGTCAGGACTGAAAAGGAGCATAGTATAGATTAATGCCGCATCCTGGACAAATCTCCAGGAAATGATGTGAGAGAAACAAACCAGCTGCAAAAGGTTACTATGGATTCCATTATACAAAATAACATTCTTGAAACGGTAAAATTATAGACATGGAGAACAGATTGGTGCTTGTGTGGGGTCCGGGAAGGGATGAGGATGGGAGGAAGTGGGTGTGGCTACAAAAAAAAAAAAAAAACCAGCAGAGGGGTCCCATGGTGTTGGAAATGTCCCAGAGGGGAGCCAGCTGTACCCCACAGAGTTTCCAGGGTGAGGATCTGTTGAGGTCATCTGATTTTCTCTGTGGGAAACTGAAGCCCAGGAAGAGCATTTCCTCCCCAAGGCTCCCAGGCAGATTTGTGCCTGGAATTCTTGCCACAGTGCCACACCATCTTCTCATAAGCACATCAGAAAGAAAGGCAAACATGGCTCCATCTCTGCCTGCACCATTCCTAGCACCAAACATCTCCAGGGCCCCTGGTGCTCGGAAGAATTGGATTTGAACCCGGGACAAGAGGAGCAGGCAGGTCACCAGGGGCAGGAAAGAACCAGCAGTCAGGGGTAACTGTGGAGTGCAATGAAAGCTCTGTCGCTGCTTCCAACTGCCAGGAGGGTCTGGACCCAGTTGCCCACCTAGGTGAGCAGCTTGTTGCCTACATTCTAGAAGTAAGAAGAGATAGGAGGCCAGACACAGTCATGCACACCTGTAATCCCAGCACTCTGGAGACTGAGGCAGGAGGATCGCTGCAAGTTTGAGGCCAGCCTGGGCTACCTAGTAAGCTCAAGGCCAGTCTGAACTGCATAGAAAGACTCTGTCTCAAAAAACCAAAAAGGGGAGGGGGATTTAGCTTCAATGGTAGAGCATGTGCCTAGCCAGCACAAGGCCCTGATTTCGATCCCCAGCACCCCCCACACACAAAAATAAAGAGAGACAGGAGGCTGGGGGTGTAGCTTGACGGTACAGCACTTGTCTGGCACATGTGAGGCCCTGGGTTCATCCCCAGCAATCCAAAAAAAAAAAAAGAGAGAGCTAGCCAGACACAAGGGCTTAGGCTACAATCCTGACACTTAAGGAGGCTGAGGCAGGAGGATCATTCCAAATTCGAGGCTAGCATGCGCAACATAGCAAGACCTTGACTCAAATAAAGAGCTGGGGGTATTGCTCAGTGCAAAGGCCCTGGATTCAATCCACAGCATAGCCAAAAAAAAAAAAAAAAAATTAAATTAAATTAAATTTAAAAAGCAAGCAAGGGCCTCACCCCCAACTCCAGGCATCTTGACAGCAACCTCAGGAGCTCCCTATTCTACTACCACTATTTGTACTACACACACATGAAATTCTTTACATTTTTGTCCCTGGGACCACCCTCTGCCACTGGGCCACAAGAAGGGAATGAGCCTGCGTGAGCCACACTCCAGGAAGCCGAGGGCTCCCCAGCCAGCCGGTGTCAACCCCCAGGAGGAAGGCGGGAACCAGAGATGCTTCACCCCAGACCCCTCAGACTCCCCAGCCACAGCCGGTACTGTGTGGCTCTGCCCGGCCTCGGCCAGCACCCCACCTCAAGCGGGGCAGAACCCCAGCTCCTCAGGCTCCCATGGCTGAAACCCCTGGGGGTGTGGGCAGCCGAGGGGGGGACAGGGCTCAGAGGCAGATACTCCTCCCTTCCACCCTGGACTCCTGCTTCCCCAGGACCCCGCCATAAAGCTTAGCAAAGAACTTCTGTCTCAGACCGTTTCCTAGAGGCCCGGGAACCTCTCTGGGGCAGCAGCAACATCGGTTAATGGAGAGAAAAAGGCTACCCTGGCTGTCTCCAGAGGCACAACCAGTCTTGGCTTTCTCTCTGCTGAGCTCAATCGTGGAATTGTGGAGCCCAGGGCAACTGGGGAAGATGGGAAGCCTCCTGTGTCATCTCCAGTCCCTGCGCATATGCCCTTCTTGTGACCTTCACGGTTGGGCCAGCTCACTGCGCATGCGTGACTCAGCCCAGTCTACAGGAAGAAGGCAAAGCAGAGACATGTCGCAGGACCCCAGCCTTGCTGGCTGTGTTACGGCTGGTCTTGGTTCTGGCCAGCCCCAGGAGGTACTGTCAAGCATTTTGACTACAACCTACACATGGTCCACAAGGAAGCAGTCCCTCAGGCTCCTCTAGGTGTGTGCAAAATGCCGAGAGGTCCACCCCAGGTCCCTCCCTACAGGGCTCCCTGTGCTGCAGAAGTCAGAGAAACACGCCCTGACTTCGCGGCCTGAGGACCCTGGTCACTAACACACACCCACAGCACAACCCTCGAGAAACAAGGTCAGACACAGAGACTGGCAGAGACCATCGAGAGTCTACTCAAAAGCATTTCAGGGAGCAGAGCTCATGAGAGGTCTGCACTGCTGCGGGGACAGGACCACCCGAGTCCTGAAAGGGTGAGGAGAGGAGTCGCGGGGGCCCAGGAAGCTCTGGAGTTGAGTTGCACAGGCCGAGCGGGGGCCACCTACCAGCCCCCTCCCCAGCTCCTTCTGGCCTCCACGGGAGCCTCGCCTGGCCCAACCCAACCCACCCGGGAGGCAGAAAGCAACTGACCTGTTTGAGGGTGAGAAAGGGCAAAGAAGGGACAGGCATGGTGGCAAGGGACAACCAGAGACCCGGCAGAGGCAAAGACGCCATTGTCAGGCACAGCCACGATGGGGCCGAGTGTGTCCTGAGGGCACCAGCTGAGAAGGGGAAGGGATGGGAGGAGCACAGAGTCCCTGCTGCCAGGGACTGCCCTCTGCCCACACGGGACTCAAGCGGAGGGTCTGCAAACCACAGGACGCAGGAGGGGTCCAGAGCCCGGAGCGGAGGTGCATGCCGGTGATCGCAGCATTTGAGAGCTGAGGCAGGACAACTGCTCAGAGTCGGACGAGCGGCTGGGCCACAGCACGTTCAAGGCCAGCCTGAACTACACAGCAAGACCGTGTCTCAGAAAAAAAAACAAAACCACAAAATATTTTTTAAAACGGGGGGGATTCAGCCCAGTGGTAGAGCTCTTGCCTAGCAACCGCGAAGCCCTGAGTTCGATCCCCAGCACCCTCCCCAGAAAGACAGAGAGAGGGAGAGAGAGAGAAAAGAAAAGAACGAAAAGAAGGTGTCACAGAGGTGGAGGAGGGCTTCCACGCCCTGCCAGTGTCCCAGGCTGCGAGTCTGCTGGGAAAGTCCCCTGGTACTGAGACACTCAGTGTAGCCAAAGCAAGGGCAGAGAGGACAGACCCCAGACCACATCCCTGCCTGGGGATGCCACCGACCACTAGCTGAGACCTGAAACTCAAAATCGAATCCACCCCCCTTCTACCGCACCCCTGGGATCCTCCTTGTGAATAAAATAAATGAAATCAGCCAACTAGATACTTAAAACCACGGCTCATTAAAGCTGAAAGGGATCCCAGCGGCGAGGCCAACCTGCCCATTTATGAGGGAAAGACCCAGAGGGGGGTCATACAGGTTGCACCAGACTATGAAGGCCTCACGTCCCCAAATTCTGAGCACCTCCTATGTGCCTGGGATGCTTCTAGATGGTGAGGCTACAGCAGGGAACAGAACAGCCAGGTTTCCGCCCCCGTGGGGCTGACCTTCTAGAGCAATGCCACCCCACAGAATTTTCTACAATGGAGGAAAAACTCTTCCAGGTTTTGCCCTCTGGGGCAATAGCCACTGCCCGAGTGTGGCAGCGGAACACTTGATCTATAGCCAGAGTCACCAAATGACTGAGTCTTGGCTTCAGATATCCTGCAGCTCTGGTTTTTGGGCATAGATGTTTAGGACAGCTATGGATTCTTGCTGAGCTGACCCTTTTATCATTAAAAATTGCCTTTCTCCATCCACAGCGATGTTCTTGTTTCTGACGTCCACTTTTATCTGATAGCAATATAGCCAGTCCTGCTTTCTGCTGATTAATGTTTGCACGATATGTCCTTTTCCATCCAGGAACTGAATCTTTATTTCCTTTTAATTAATTGTATAATTTACATAACCACATGTGGCCAGTAGGTACAATACTGGACTGTGCCGTTTTAGAAAATTCAGGTCAGGAAGCTCTGTCTTCACTTTGCTAACAGCTGAGCAATCTGGCTCCTCCACCCAGGAAAGCACTGCCTGTATCAGTCAGCTCCCTGGTGCTACAACAAAACATTCAAGGCAATTAACTTATAAAAAGAAAAGGGTTGCCTAGCTCATGGTTCTGGAGGGGCCAGTCCCAGATCCTATGGCCCCATCACTCTGGGCCTCCTGTAAGGGCAGAACACCCTAGAAGGAGCATGGGACACAGCAAATGCCCCACTCCATGAGCCATTCTCTTAGCAAACTACAGGCGCTGAATCAATTCAGGCAGAGCTGCACAGATCACATCAGAAAATGACTGATGGTCTTGATACAGAAACTGCATTTATCACACAGAGAGAGAAGACAGGCCATGTCCCACCACCCCTTCAAGGGCACACCCCAGATCATTAGGACTCTCCACCAGGCCCCACTTCCTAACAGCATTACCCTGCACAGTGGCCAGACCTGTCCCGTGCAGGTCCTTGGGCTGCTGGGCCTGAGCCTGCTGGGGACACGTGCTGGAGCCGAGACCCATGCAGCGACGCCGCTGAAGGACGAAGTGGGCCCAGGAAGGGCACAAGAGGCTTGGCAGCTGCGGCCACATGTAGATATAGCCAGTCAGGTGCTCCCTGGCCACCGAATGCTTGGGCTGAGTCTGCCGCCTCTGCCCCCTGCCACGGCCTCACGAGTGAGTGTGTGTGTGTGCACACGCATGCACATCCCCTACACCCACTGCAAGAACGGCAGCTCCCTGTGGGGTGCCGATGCTACAGCCACCCTCGCCACACTGGGGCACACGCAGGGGCTCCCTTCCTCCCAGGACAAAGCCCAAGGCCAAGCTCTGAGCTGGACAGTACAAACCAGTGTGTGCAGAAGGGAGCCGGGAAGGAGAGAAGGGGAGGAAAGGCAAGGGGAGGGGAGGCCAGAAGAGTGGGAGGATGCAGAAGAGGGTCGCACTGCCTGCCCAGCCACAGTTCCGCATGTTGAGAGCTGGGAGCCGCAGGGAAGTGGAACCACATGGAATCCACAGCAAAGGGCCCCGAGGCCCTCTGCAGCATCGACCTCTGGTTGGGAGCTACAATGCTCCCCCTATGCACTCCTACATATACTCTACAGCCCTCTGCATTGAGACCAAGGAGCTTTCCAGACACTGTGGCATAGGCCTATAATCCAAGCACACTGTGGGGCTGAGGCAGGAGGATTGCAAATTTGAGCCCAGCCCAGGAAACTTTGTGACTTAGCAAGACCCCGTCTCGAAATAAAAAATAAGAAGGGCTGGGGGTGTAGCACAGTGTGAAGGCCCCAGTTTCAATCCCCAGTACCACCAAAACAAACAAACAAACAAAAGGCCAAACAGCTTACTCTGAATTCTAGTCCCCGCGCATTTTGACCTTTTAATCTGCTTTCTCTCGCCTGTATCTCAGCATCTTTCCTCTCCCACCCGGCAGGCCAAGCTCAGAGGGCACAGGGCTGGGAGCCCAGCTCAGAGTGTGGGAGCAGCGAGCAGAAGGAGTCAGACAGGAAGCACTGCAGCCAGGCCCTGAGCCCGGGCGCCCCCACAGCACCCTGAGCACCCCTCCACTTTCTTTTATTTATTTATTTATTTATTTTGGTGTTGGGGTTTGAACTCAGGGTCTTGTGCTTGCAAGGCAAGTGCTCTAACCACTGAGCTAAACCCCCAGCCCCTACCCCTCCACTTTCATCTACACACCTCACTTCATTTTCTTACCAAATAAACTGTCACAATCATGTGGGAGCTGATTCGATTCAGGTTGAGCTGCATAGATCATACCAGAAAATGACTGATGGTCTTTATGTAGAAATTGCATTTATCATGCAGGCAAATCAAGTGTGAAGACACACTCAGGATGCAGGTTTTGTCAGCATCAGGGCGCAGCTGACCCGAGTTCCCCACAAAGGACACGTCGGCCCAGGTTCAGGGCGAGACTGAATCGGGGCAGCCTTGACGCAGCCCCGTGGGAAGGAACCACCCTGCAGACACATGGCCACAGCCCCACCTCTGAGGCAGAGGGGTGCCCCAGGAGGGCCTGGGAGCACCCCCACACTGCAGCCTTCCTGCCAAACCACTCCCATAATTTCCTGGTCTGGCTGGAGAGATGTATCTTTGAACTCCAGAGACAGACTTTGAAAATCATTCTCAACCCAGCCTCTCCGGCCCCTGCCTGAGCTGAATTAAAGGGAATTATGCACATAAACCCCGCAGATCAAGGGGACACCAGCTCTCCTTCAACCGCCCGTGAGCTGATTAGACAGATGAGCTCACAGCAGAGCAGGCACTCGGGCTGAAAAAACAAAATAAAATAAATCTGAAACGCGGAGATGGATGGCTTCTGCCAAAATGTCTTTCCACGGCTCGGTCGGCAAACTGGAATTCCCACAGGCGCCGAGAGCAGAGGAGCTCCTGGCCGCTGCAGGCCTGAGGGGACTCAAGGGGAAGACCTCACACCCCCTTTAGAATTATGCATGGGCCAGGGGGCCGGGAACATCACTGGGACACATCCCAGAGGACAGCTTCGGCTCTAAGGTCACCCTACCCCCAGGAAGGAGATAACTCTGGAGCTTCCCTCAGCCAGAGAGAACGCTTGGCTCCAGGTCACACCTGAACGGGGGCAGCCACATCCAGTACCTGCCCAGGTGGTCCAAGGGAGGTACTTCCGAAGGCCCAGCCTGGCCCCCTTGCCTGGACCCGCGAGGAGGCACAGTTCTTCGGCACGGGCTCAAGGCTGGAGGCTTTCCCGCCGGCCCGTTGTGCGGGCACCAGGCGGCCCCTGTCTCCTGACATGACATCGGGCTGCTTCTCAGGGAGCCCAATCTAAGGTCGGCAGATGCACGGGCCAGGCAAACAGGCACTCCTGGGCGTCCACAGAAGGCCGGTCCAGTTCTCTGGTCTCACAGACTAGGACCTGAGGCCCACAGAGGGGAAGCAACGTGGCTTAGGAAGAGGGCTCATCCTGGGTAGAGACACAGGGACACGGGGATGAGAGGATCAGTGTGGAGACCAGGTCCCTGAGGTAGTGGCTTTTAATCAACCTCTACAGTCCAGCTGCAGCCTACAACTGGCCTCTGACTCCCCCTGGCCCTTCCAGGCACAGGCCTTATTATCTTAGGTAAATAAAGGCCAACATTTGCCCCCAGGAAGCCAGTGGGCAAATGTGTGCTCCTTCCCACAATTCCTCAGCTCCCTGCGCAGGGTTGCTGGTCTGGGGCGTGACACAGAGCAGAGGGCCCAAGGCTCGAGGGAGACGAGGCTGGCGTGTAGGTGCCACAGGATCCCTGGTCCAGTCTGGTCCTTCATGTCAGATGCAAGGGGACCTGGGGAGGAGAAGCGGCTTTCCTCTGTCCGCACAGTCAGGCCCTGGCAGAGCTGCCCCCAAGGTACTCAGGCCTCTCGATGCCACTTGCCCCAGGAAGTTTCCCGAAACATCAGCTGGAGGCTTGGGCCCCAGAAGAATGACTGAGAAAGGTCATATCCTGGCCGCTATGCACCCGGCTCTCCGTGTTATTGTGGGTACACTCGGGGCTCTTACACCACAACCGCCTGCACCTTCGCAGCTCACACGCACCTTCCCAGAACAGGGCCGACATGTGACAAGACGTGCTGGGCATCTCCACGACAGAAAAAGATGCCTGCCTCGTTCTCAGCTGGGCCGTTAGGGGAGACAGTCACACATCTGCACGTCCCCAAAACTTAAAAGTGGGGAAAAGCACCCAGCATTTACAGAGATTTGGGGAATCCCTGGAGGAAAACAAACGGAAAGAAAGGAACACAATGAAAGCTGACTGATGAGCCGCTGTTTTTAAGGCATTTGGTTCAATTAAGCCAAAGGACTGCTGCTCCCGGGGCCACCAAGATGGGCCAGGCACCAACAGCTTGCACACCGCCAGCGCCAGGGCAGGGCTCGCAGCGAATCACTGCGTCCGAAAGCCAAGGAAGGGAGGCTCTGGCTGCCCTATTCAGGACGGACTCCTCGGACCCCTGTCTGGTGCGTACGGTGGGTCTAATGGGTGGGGGCTCCCGCTGCCTAAGAGTGGAACTTTTCAGTTATGATTCATTTGCCTGCCTGCAGGGCAGCTTTATGAATGGTAACCCTCAGGGGAAGCCAGGGCCATTTTGCCACTAACTAGCCTCAGTTTTCTCATCCTCAAAATGGGGATGTCCAGCCCCCATCTGCTGATAACCTGCAGTGTAAATTCAAACCCCTCCCTCGTCTTCCTTGAATTTCAGCTTCCTTGGCAGCAAAGTCAGTCCAAAGTGTTTGTTTATCCCACACTGAAGCTTTTCAAACAAGTATGGTGGTGCACACCTGTAATCTAGCACTCTGGGAGGCTGAGGCAGAAGGATCACAAGTTTGAACCCAACCTGGGCAACTCGGTAACTTAGACCACGCATCAGAAAAAAAAATTTTTTAATTTTAAAGTATTGAAGGGGTATCCCTTTTCAGTCTTTTGGCTAAGGTCAAGTGTGAAGTATTGAAGGGCTAGACTGCAGTTCAGTGGTAAAGCATTTGTTTAGCATACGCAAGATCCAAGATTCAATCCCCAACACACACACAAACAAACACAAAAAGTGCTCAGAGAGAAAAATAGCCTTTTCAACAAATGGTACTGACACAGGAGACGAGGGTGCGGAGAAACCGGCTGGGGAAGTAGGTGTGACCTGTTAACTACAAGATCCAGGACACAGAATAGGTCCCAAAGCCACGCAGGTGGACTTCTCGTGAGAACTCGAGCAGGTTCTCACCAGGATGGCCCAATCCTGATCCCAGCAAACTTCTCGGGACCCAGATGGAGAAGTTCTCACGAGTTTCTGTGAGATTCAGACTGCATAAAAGGACACACAGACACCATAAAGGGTTTGTTGCCAGACCTTTCCATAACAGCCACACTGTGCTTCCCAGACACAGAGTGTACTTTCTTCGGGGGGGTGCTGAGGCTTGAACTCAGGCCTTTGAGCTTGCTAGGCAAGCGCTCTGCCACTGAGCTAAACCCCACAGAGAGTACTTCTATCTTTACTCTTCCCCTCTTTTCCGCTTTACTCAGCCCAAGTTTGCTCTGCAAAGCCAGTTTCTCTCCCATGCTTCATGCTTCACTTTCACTTTCTTGAATAAACTCTGCCACTGCTTTTCGCTCCTTTTGTTCGATTCTTTGTTTGAGACAAGAAGAACCTAGAATTTAACTCCAGAAGGAGAGGCGAGCAACCCAAACCCAAGAAGCTACCTGATGACAGTACCAGAACTGGGTATCCACAGGCAAAAGAATGAACCTTGACCTAAGCCTTCTCTATGTATAGAGAAAGATGTAGAGACAGACAGACACAAACATAGAGATATAGAGACATATTTGAAATTCGAAACGCATGGACTTAAGTGTAAAATGTAAAAGCTTTTAGAAGAAAACAGGAGAAAGTCTCTTAGGCCAAAGAATTCTTGGACGAGACACCAAAGTACAACCAATAAAAGAAAAGAATCAATAAATTAAGCCTCACAAAAATTAAGTGCTCTGCAAAAGACACTGCAAAGAGAATAAAAAGATCGGCGGCAGAGAATGGGAAATATTTGCAAATCACATACCTGGTGAAGGACTTCTATCCAGACCTTAGAACAGGATGCCATCAACAATTCAGTTTAAAAATGGGCAAAATACTCAAATTGACACTTCACCAAAGAGGATACACAGATGGAAAGAAAGCCCATAGATGGGGTGGGGTGTGGGCTCCACACACAGCGCTTGCTTAGCATGGGTGAGGCACTGTGCTCCATCCCAGGACCATGAAAGAAAAAAAAAAAAAAATACTACAGAAGAGCTAAAAACAAAAATAGTGACAACCCCAAATGCTGGTGGCAAGGGTGTGGAGACATGGGATCTCTCAGACAGTGCTGACGGGAATGTAAAACACTATGGCCACTCTAGAAAAAAGTCTGGCAATTCCTTAAAAATCTGAACATGCATCAACTGTGGTGTGACTCAGAGGGCACTCTTGGGCATTTATCCCAAAGAAAACCTCACGTTCACATTAAGACCTGCCCAGGAAAACGAAGAACAGCGGCATCTGTAACAGCCCCAACCTGGAAACCACTCTGCCGTCCTGCCAGGGCGGATGGGCAGACACGCTCTGCTGTGTCTACACATCTCTGTTAGGCTGAATCATGTCCCCCCACACCCATGTTCATCTGGAACCTCACAATGTGACTGCCTTCGGATAGGGAGGCTCTGCAGATGTAAGAAGTCAACTGGGGTGTTGGTGCACGCCTATAATTACGGCACTCAGAGGCTGAGGCAGGAGGATCACCAGGAGTTCAAGGCCAGCCTGAACTACATAGCAAGACCCTGTCTCAAAAAAAAAAAAAAAAAAAACCAATAAATTAATTAATTTAAAAAACCAGAAGTCAACTAGGGCAGGGTGGGCCCTAAATCCAATGACCAGCTGACAGGTGCCCACAGGAGAAGGCCACATGAAGACCACGTGACACCTGAAGCAGGGACTGGAATGCTGTCCCCACATGCTAAGGAACACCATGGGGTGCTGGCCGGCACTGGGCACCAGGCAGAGGCAGGGAAGTTTCTTCCCTGGAATCCGCAGAGGGAGGCTGCCCTGCTGACACCCTCATTTCCAACCACCAGCCTCCAGAAGTGCAAGAAAATAAATTTCAGCTCTTTGTCACCGCTCTCAGCTCCAGGAAACCAATGTACTCTGGAATACTACTCAGCAATGAAAAGGAGCAACAGACATTCAGGATGACTCCCAGGGAAAACAGCCCATCTCCAAAGGTACCTCTGTCTGATCCCATTCGTGCAACATTCTGAAAATGACCAAAGTTACAGCAAAGAAGAACAGCAGCTCCACAGTTGCCAGGGAAGGGGAGGTGAAGGGTGACCGCAAACGGGTTCTTAGGGCTGGGGCAGTGTGACGCAAATCTCCACCAAGATAAAATGCACAGAGATGTACACCCATAAAGCGCACACTGGATCTGCCCTTGAGTTAACAGCATGACGCCAACAACCTGCTTTGAATCACTGTGTCATGGTCCTGTAAGGTACCAACTCTGGGGAAAGCCATGTGCCTGGCACCTGGGAACTCTTAGCTATTTTCCTCTACTGTGTGAGTCTAAAATCACAACAGGCCCTCAGTATCCACAGGGAATTAATTGTCGGACCTCCTATAGATGCCAAGGGCTCAAGTCCCTTACATAAAAAGGCAGGCCGGCTGGCTATAATGTAACTACACGTATCCTTCTGCATACTGGGAGGAGGGGGGTAATTGAGGATAGAACACACGGGTGCTCTACCACGGACCTACAATCCCAGGCCTTTTCACTTTTTATGAAAATTTCAAGATAGAGCCTTGCTAAATTGCCCAGGCAGGCCTCAAACTTTTGATCCTCTTGCCTCAGCCTCCTGAGCAACCAGGATTATAGGTGTAGACCACTGCACCAAGCTCCTCCTATACACTTTAAATCATTTCTAGATTACATACCACACCTAACACGATGTCAATGCTACACAAATAGTCATTGAACTGGGCTGTGTGAGAAAAAATAACAAAAACAGCCCGCGCCTGTTTGATAGAGACACAATTTTCCCCATATTCTCAATCTGCAGCTGGTTGCACCCAGGGATGTGGAACGCTGGGACAGGAAGGGTCAGTTGTATGTAGAAACAAAAAGCTCATATGAAAAGGGTGGGGAGGACTCCATACATTTCACAAACGTAAAAAGCAACGTTATTCAAAGGTGGCTTCCGGTGGGCCCTGGGTGCCATTTTGGCTTCACCTCCTACCACCTCTACAGCTTTGGGCAAGTTACTTTTCTTCTCCCCATCCCTGAGGCTCAGACCACTCCCAGGCAGATTCTCACAGCGGGATAATGACAGACTGCACACGTGTGACACAGGACACACCAGCATGTGCATCAGCGACCAGACCCCTAGGAGCTGAGTGGCCCTCGGCCCCATCTGCAGCCTGCCCAACTCCTCCTACACGCTGCTGCCCGGGGCCACGGACCACCATCCTCCATTAGGGTCAACAAGGCTCCCCTGGGAACCCAGGCCCTCCGGGTCCCCCCTCAGACCTCCCGGGCCCTCGTCAGGCCCCACACACATCCCCCGCCATCCAGCCCGCAGAGAGCCACGCGCCGGGGGCAGCATGGAGGAGGAGAAGAAACCAACATGAATCAGCCACCTCTGGAAGCCAGACACCTTGTTTTATTTTTTCTCATTTATTCTCCAAACACAACTGTGATATTAATATCATTACATTTCCATTTTGTGGACCCAAACCCCTCAGTTCAGAAAGGCTAAGGACACACAGCCAATAAGGAGGGGACGGGGATGAACCCCAAGCTTGCCTAACACCAGGGCGACGCTTCTTCCTCGGCCCAGATGCTCACATCGTTCACTCCCCTGCTCGGTCATTGGTGTTTATCACACGCAGTTGTGAGGCCTGCCGGCTCTGGAGTCTTCAGAAGCGACTACAGGATCCCTGCGTGCTCTGGCCCTGAGGGTGTGAGGATCTCCAGAGGTCCCCACAGGGCTCCGCCTGCTTGTCCTCTGTCCTGTGACTCCACCCACGCGACACCCTGGAGCCGGTCATCCCTCCTCACCGCCCACAGCCCGCCCTCCCGCAGCTCCCCGGCGCCCGGGCTGGAGGGACCCTCTGAGCCAGCCAGAGGACACCAAGATCGCAGCAGAGCAAAGACCCGCCAGGGCAGCACCCAGCCGGCCACCTGCCCCCATCCCCACCTGCTCTCCTGGGACAGGGCTGCTGGGTCCAAGGCAGCCTCCGCACCCCCTGCTGCCCGTGCCCCCCACTCTGCCATTCTCCCGACCAGGCTCACTCTGCAAGATTTCCAGACTCCTCCCACCCATCCCTGCTTCTCCCCTCCACTGCCCGGACACCGCCAGGCCTGCCGGGTAGGAGGACCCAGCCATCAAGAGCCTCAGTGTGCTCCTCCCGACCCGGCTGCACCCCTCCCCCAACCGGCAGAGCCACATACCTGGAAGTTGCACGTCGGTGGTGGCAGAAGGCTCCTTAATGGAGTGCCTGTCCTCCCCACAATCTGTCCGTATGCTCAGGCTGATCCGTGGGGATCCCCTTTACCTCCTGCCAAACCGGTGCGATTCGCAGTGTTAGCCCTGAAGAACAATCCAGCAAGACCCCCCCTTCCCACTCTAACACTGCCTAACGACCTCCTCAGAATGAAACTTCGGGGTAAAATCCCACTTTTACGTTGAGTCTCATTCCCCTCGTGACTAAATGAGACGCCAGGACCAAACTACGGCTTCAGTCCCATTAAGTACGGCCACATAAAAGCTGCCCCCGCTCCCTGCGCCTCCTGATCTCCTCAAGCTGGCCCGCAATAAGTATTCCTAATTGTGCTTGTTAAAAAGTGGATTTATGGATCCCAATTAGGCCGCTCGCTCTTACGCGGCAGCAGTTTGCAGTACCACCGAACCCTCCTGCCTCCCGAGATGAAATTATTTTTGGTGGGTGACAGGATAATTACTAAAACATAAAAGGACCCGCCTGGTACCACGGCGCAGCTTCAGCAACTCTGTTAGGAACCCCTCGAGGACAAGTGCGGTTTTGATGGCAAATTTAAACCCACGCTGCGCTGCCCCAACACCCTCAGCCACATGGGGTGCCACTCCCGGATCCTTCTCCTCCATCCCTGCCCAGCTCGAGAATGCCTGGCCCCACCCCATCCACCTCTGCTCCTGCCCTTTCCTGCCCAGCAGCCCCCCAGCTGGACCTCGTGCCTTCTCCTCCCACAGCAAGGTCTTCCCTTGCATCCCTGCTCCACCCCATCTCACTCAAAGAGCCAGCCCAAACGCCTCCTTAGACCCCTGCCACCCATCGCCTCTCCCATCTACAGTCAAGCACCAATCCGACTACCACAGCTGTCCAATTCCTCGGCTATGTCTGCCTCCTGCCCTGGGCTGGAAGCTCTCTCACAGCAAGGACCGGGTCTCACTCACTCACTCAACAAACTTTGGGGCCTAATTTTAAAAAAAGGGCAATGGAGCTAAGTGTAGTACCACAGGCCTGTAATCCCAGCACTCTGGGAGGCTGAGGCAGGGCCTCAAATTCTAGCCCAACCTGGGCAACTCAGCAAGACCTTGTCTCAAAATAAAAAATAAAGAATGTGCTAGGGCTGTAGCTCAGTGAGAAGGCCCTGGGTTCAATCCCCAGGACTGGAAGAAAAAAAAAAAAAATACAAAATCTGAATAGACACATCTGCTGATTATTCTTATATCCAAAGAAGACACACAAGTCAAAAACCACTCTGGGATGCAACCTCCAACCCGCCAAGAGCGCCACCATCCAAAAGTCAGAGAAGAAATGTTGACAAGGAGAAACCGGAACCTCATACGCTGCTGGTGGGGCCAGAAAATGGTACAGCCACTTAGGACAATGGCATCTCTGTTCCTCGGTGTTGACCACAGTACTGTCACAGGCAGCACCCAGCAACGTTACTCCTCGGCACGTGCTCTACAGAAATAAATACACAGATGCGTGCCAGAGCTTTGCGGCAGCATCATCCACAGGAGTCAGAAAGCAGAAACCACAAAATACCCAGCAATGGATAAACAGGTAAATAAAACACGGTTTGGCAGGAAAAAGGAAAGAAACGCTGATATATCCTACAGCATGGGAGCATTACGTTAAGTTAAAGGAACTCAAATCGTATGACTTCATTTACGTGAAACATCCAGAACAGGCTAATCCAAAAGGAGAAACAATGAGTGGTTGCTCATGGGGTTGGGATTTCTTTTTGGGGTGACTGTGGTCATGGCTGCACAGATCTTGGCATATACTAAAAAACCAGTGGACACTATATGATGTGCAAATTATATTTCAATAAAATGGCCACAATTGTAAAAATTTTTGAAACCACTTTTGGGGTATGAGCCGGCCTGAGTCCCAGGGGCCTGAGCCCTGGCCACCTCTGTGGGCGCCATCAAGGGCTGGCATCCTTCCTTCCCCCCGGCAACCCCAGCTCGAGACGGCAGCTGCTGCCTGGCCCAGGAGGGTCAGCCTGAGTGACAAATCAGGCACGATGGGCGAATTTAATCTACAACAGGACAATCTGCCACGTCCAGACACTGGCCACAGTACTCCGTCCCACTGAGCCTCAGTTTCCTCATCTGTGAAGTGGGTAGATAAGAACGCCACTGATGCCACACGGTACAGATAAAGCACTTGTCCTGGTCCAAGAGGCGTCTGTGGATGAGCTGCTGGGTTTCCCAGGATGCCAGCGTGAATCTCATCCAACTTTCCAACTTCCTCTCAAACCAATCACCCCCAATCCTGCACTTCCTCTCCACCCGCCCTCCGCTCCTCCTGGGAGGGTCTCTGCTCATCTCAGTGCTGAGATGGTGGGGACAGCATCTGGCCTCTGCGGGACCCCGAGACAAGGAGGGCGCGTGACAAGGAGAGGCCCGGGCTGGGCACAGCAGCCCGCCACAAGGCTGCCCCTGCCAGCGGCTGTCCAGGCAAGGCGAGCAGCCAGGCACAGAGTCACACTTGGCCACGGCCCAGCACCCTTACAAGGGCCCACCGGGGAGCCATTTCCCACTGTGGGGGGAGGTGAGCCGGCCTGCCCCAGCCCTGGCCAGATGGCTTAAGAGGGGCAGCGAAGCCAGCTGGCTGCCAGGAAGGCGAGGCTGGCGGCTGCCTCGCAGGCAGTGTGGCTTTCCTGAGCTCCACCAGGCTCCCTGACCAGTTCCAAACAGGGTCAGCGCTTCCTAATGACACCGGTAGGAGGCGAGGACCCAGTGGGCTCACCACGTTGGGGCACCTCTGGAGACACACCCTCCCACACAGGCATACGTTTACACACAAGTTCACACATGGTCACACACACTTGAGCACGCACATACATATAAACAGCTCAATGCACGTACAGTCACAGACACACACACCCCACACACTCACATACACGTATGTTCCTATGTACACAAACAAACACAAATACACACAGGCAGGCATATGTGTACAAGTGTCATTTGCATACGGACACACACTGAAGCGTGTATACTGGCACAACAACAGCTCACATGTGTATGCAGTTGGGGCACATGCATGCACTCACACACACGCAAACATGTTCACACATGTGCATGGTCATATCAGCCCCCCTCTTTACACGTAGGCAGTAGGACTGTCCTGTATTAGGTCAACAGAAAATAAGCTGGGTTTGTGATTCACAGTAAACATCTTCCCACATGACCTCAGCGAGTCCCTGCTGTAGAGCTGACCTGTGGAGTAACTGAGCCTCAGTTTCCCCAGAGTGCTGCGAGGATTAAGCAGGATAAGGCATGGAAATTCCTGAGCCCAGGGGCTATACACAGTAAGCCTCAATAAATGATAGCTTTAATCACTGATACACTAATAATTTGGGGCAGAATAATAACAAGTCCTATAGCAAGCCTATGAGGTATGATTTTCTCCACTTTGTTTTTGTTTTAGGGAGGGTGCCAAGGATCGAACTCAGGGCCTTGCACTTGCTAGGCAAGTGCTCTACCACCGAGCTAAATCCCCAACCCTGATTTTCCCCATTTTGTACAAATCAAAACATGTACAGCTAGGCGTAGTGGTGCATGCCTGTAACTTAGCACTCAGGAGGCTGAGGCAGGAGGATCGCCGTGAGTTTGAGGCCAGCCTGGGCTACACAGTGAATTCAAGGCCAGCCTGGACTACATAGGCAGACCCTGTCTCAAAAAACAAAAAAACAACAAAACACGTCCAGCACCGCAGATGTTGTGTGCCCATGATCACACAGCCCCAGGGCAGAACCAGCCTTCTCCCTCTACAAAGCCCTTCCACTGCTCTGTGCCCACCACGCCCCAGCACCCCAGTTCTGCCCTATTCCAGCCCCACATCTGTAGTTTCTCAACAGCTCCCACCAGGGCAGCTGGGGCACAGGTTCAAGACCCCAAACCCCAAGGACTTCACAAACACACACACACATACACACACATGCACAGAGGATGGGCGCCACACCACCAGCCGGGCTGCAGGGGCGGAGCTCCTAGGCCCCCAGACACGAGAGCCCCCCCCCACCTGGTAAGGGGACTGCTCCCGGTTCTCAGCCAGCTCCTCCACGAAGACCCAACCACCAGCCACCACCAGCCAGCGAGGGGTCAGGAGGTGTGGACACTTCGTGATGTTCCCCCCCCGCCCCCGACCTTTTCCATCATCCTAGCTCCTTGCTCTGCACAGGCCCAGGAGGCGGGAAGTTGGGGTTGCGCAATCGCCCAATCCCTGGCTTCCCGCTGGGTTTGGCCACTGGGGTTCCTCCAGGATGCTGCACCGCAGGCGAGGGAGCAGGGCCCGTGCTCGGGACTGAGACCCTGACAAGAGCCACACTCCACGCGGCACCCTCTAGTGTCCTCCGGGCCAGGGGGGCGACTGTTCCCCACAGCTGCCAACCTTGGGGCGCTGGCTGCCCTGTCCGTCCCCTAAAGTCTGTCCCCACTGCCGTGAACAGACCCTTCACCACGCTCTCAGCAAATGACACAGCCGGAGGGTGGCACCTGTCTCTTGCCAGGGTGCCAACAGGTCACTGGAGAGAAATGCTCTTGGACAACATCATCATGACCAGAAATAACAAACCAAGCGGAAGCGGCTGAGACTCTCTGGTCTCATAGCTTCCCCACACAATGGAGCTCTCTGTACTGGGGTCCCCGCTTCAAATGCTCACCGCGCAGGCCAGGAACAGCACGAAGCCCAGGTCGTCCATCCAGGTGCCACAGTGGTGTGGCCGTGTCACCCCTCAGCTGGACGGGGAGGCCACCACCCAGGTCCCCCACTGCAGCGGGCTGGAGGGCAAGCCTGCAGCCACAGAGCAGACCTTTGAGGTACTCCAAGGAAAGCGGCAATACATGTTTTCGTGTGAAATCTCCCTGCTCACGTGTCTTAATGGCAACAGGCCAGCCAAACAGATCAGCAGCCAACAGAGCTGTTTGCTCCTCCACAGCTACACTCTGGTGCTGGATTCCACCTTCTATTACGAAGATGAGGCAGAAACATGAACCTGTGGGCGGCCCTTCAGGGTCTATGCCCCCTGGAAGGAAGAGGGACAGCGAGGGTCCCCCAGCAGGAGGGGGCTCCGCAAGGCCCAGGCCTCAGCAGGGAGGGGCGGAAGTGGACTAGGGTGACGGCCCACGGTATGGCTGCACCTAGGTCTCCGTGGACATCACAGCAGTGCTGCCTCCACCTTTGGGGACAAGAAGAGGGCAGCACTTTGCTCCTCCGAGAGAGGGAATTAGGGTCATTCCCAGCCCTGAGACCCCTCCAGGCCAGGCAGGCCCCACACCTCCTCTCCAGGGAAGGGAGCCTGCAGCTAACACTGCCTGCCTCAGCCCGTCGCCTTCCCTGAAGGTTCCAAGTTACCCGGGAAGCATGAGGCTGTATCTCAGACCTCTGTCACCGTTCTCCACCAGAATGTCAGCGCCCCACAGCAGGGTGGGTTATAAACATCACAATCCCCAGGCCTTCACCAGGCCACTTCTACAGGGAGGTCCACGAAACGCCACCTCACTGGGCTTTCCTGCTGCCATGACTAGAGAAGGTAAGAAGAAGCTATCCGCCAACCAGGCATGATGGTACATGCCTGAATCCCAGCACTCTGGGAGGCCAAGACAGGAGGGTCGTGGGTTTGCCCGGACAAGTTAGGGAGACACTGTCTCAAAACAAAAAAGGGCTGGAGTTCAGTGAGAAGGCCCTGAGCTTGATTCCCAGTATCACAAAGAAAGAAAGAGGGAGAAGAAAAAACGAAGGAAGGAAAAGAAAAGAAAAGGAGAACAAGGAAGAAAGAAGGCTCTAAGCCGAAAAATGCCACTGAGAGATTCAAGCTGGCGCGGCACTTTGAACTTTAGGAACGAGAGTAATAACCCTCACGATGGTCCCGATCAATGACTTAGGTCGGTGCGACGCTTTGAAGTTTGCGAGGCACTTTCACAGACCTAATTTTTCCATCATCTTCAAAATCAGCCTTATAAAAAGTCACCGGGGATGAAACAAAGTAGCTAAAATGCAAATAATGGCCGAGGTGGGTGATGTGGGTGGGGGGTGCATTCTACAGCTCTCTACCCCGGGTCTGTTTGAAATTGCCATTGTTAAGAGTTTTTTTAAAAAACCATTCAAGTACCTACCTGAAGTGTGAGGTATTAGCAGCACAAGTTTCTTTTTGAGGCAGGTTTTTGTTATGAATTCAGACTGGCCCTGAATCTACTATGTAGCCCACGCTGGCCTCAAACTTGCAGCATTTATCCTGCCTCAGCTTCCTGCGTGCCAGGATCACAGGTGTGCACTGCCACACCCAGCTTCCTTGGGAATGTTAAAGGGTTCTACAGAGACACAGTCAAACACAACAATCAAGTCCACACCCTGCAGGACTTCTAGGGCCTTTACAAAACTTTCTGCAGCACTCCTGACCCCCAGGACACAGCCTGGGGACTGCTGAGCCCTGTCACACAACCCAGCCGCACCGGCCCGGGCAGGGCTCTGTGTGGATCAGAATCTGGCCGGGGAAGCTGGGGCAGGGACCGGCCTGGGAGTGAGTGTGATGGGCCTCGGACAGTGGCTGGGTCCGAGCAGGAAGGGGCCTCGGTGAGGCCCCAGGCCCCCGGTGACATCAGTGTCCTCAAGCGTCCCTCCACTCCCACCTGGCTGCCCTTGGCCGCAGCCTCCACAGGACAGATGCTGGCGCCTCCTGAGCCGGGCACTGAGCTGCTGACTCAAACCTGCCCGCCCTCCTTTCCTTAATCCTCTCCGGAGCCCTTTGTGTTCACAGCAGCCGCATCTCCGGCAGAGCTATTGACGCTCAGTCACTCATGGAGCACCAGTTTTTCTATGTTCCTCTCAGCCTCTTCCCCCTCAGTCCTGAGGCCTTGGGTCAGAGAAGAAGTAAAAAAGACGATTTGCTTTGTGAAAGTAAGGAACACACACATTTCTTATCCTCAAATAACAACTTAACCTCACTGAGCCCTGACTGTGTGCCAGGCCAATGCCCAGGTCTACCCACTCACAATCCCCACCCCAGCCCATTTTACAGATGGGCAAACTGAGGTACACAGAGGCTCAGGGATTTGTTCCCTGTCACTCAGATGAGGAGTGGCAAAGGTGAGCTTCAAACCCAGGCAGGGGAGTCTGGAAGCCAGGTTCAGGACACCTCGCTAAGCTGTACCCAGCAGGCAGTCCAGTCAGCAAGCTGCAGGGCTGAGCTTCCCACAGGATGGGGCAAGAGTGTGTGTGCCGCCAGTGGTTCAAGTTGCCGGCAGTGAGACATACAAACTCTGGCCCTATAAACATGTTAAGGGTCAAAGGTGGCTCGGGGGCAGCTGGCCCAGATGCCCCAAGCCCCAGGCTACAGAGCCCATCACTGGCTGCCCCACAGCTTCCAAGACCCTCCAGCCTAACTGTGTGCTTGGGCCCACACCTCTGAACCCAGTCCTGCTCGCCCAGCCGGCCTGGTGAAGGCAGGCAGAGGGGTGTGGAATTTGCCCCCGCATCCCTGGGAGTCTGCCCCGGGCAGAGGGGATATGGAGGCCTCCTGTGGCCAGGCCTGATACCAGCCAGTGCCGCACTCTCCTGCCTTATTTACTTGGCCCACCCACACCTGACCAGGTGAGGAGCAATATACCATTCTACAGATGAGGAAACTGAGGCTCACAGAGGTTAGGTAAGTTACAGATGCCACAGGACAGTGGAGGAGTCCGAAAGCCCAGGCCGCTAACAAGGTGCCACAGGGTTTCCACAGTACAAATGTCACTTCTCCTGGGGTTGACCAAGGCTTTCACACAGCCCCCGACACCCCAGCGGGTACCAGTATGCTCAACCACCATGCAGGTAATGACACTAGCACCCAGCTGCACGTGCTGGCTGTCAGGCCCTGCTGAGCCCCTCGCCCACTCTCCCAGCAGGATTAGGAAGTTCAGATGGGGAAACTGAGGCTGAGCGAGCAAAAATGAATCACCCAAAATCGCTAGAGCACATCCCTGCCTCCCTGCCATCCTCATTTCCCAGAGTGCCCTGCTCCTCTCCACCGTGCCCTGCTCTCAGCCAATCACCGTTATTCCTCTCAGCAGGCTGGTGATTGGCTTAGAAGGGAACACGTGACCCAGTTCTGGCCAATGAGCGAGGAAGAAGCCTGCTTCCAGTTTCCTCACTTTTTTTTTTTTTTTGCCTCTTTAATAAATTCAGGCTGGACTAGTTAGACCTCACTAGCCACACTGAAATCAAATTCACCTTTATTTCATTTTTTGCAGTGCTGGAACTTGCACATGATTGGCAAGCATTTCACCACTGAACTACATCCCCAGCCTTCACTGCTTGCTCTTAAAAACAGATGTCCATTAAAAGATGGGCACCTCCTTCTTCCACTGGACGTTTCTAAATGTGATGACTGGAACAACTGCAGCCATCTTACCACCATGAGGTGCTGTTATGAGAATACGCCAACATGCTGGGGAGCACAACCAGAGAGGCAGTAAGGACCTGGATTCCTATTATTTAAGCCTCTGATGTCAGGCTTTTCCATTACTTGCAGCCTAACTGCCACCACCAAAGAGAATGTGAACTTTAGTCTCTCGGGCTCTAAACTCCACATTAGGTTGAGTCCAGGTCCAGAGTTCAAATCCACATGCGACCCTGAAGACTGAGTGTCAGCATGCTGACCTAGACAGACCCAGCGATGGAGACTGACCTTGGGCTGGCCTGGTTTGCTAGGTTAGAAAAAACAGGTCAGACCCCAGACTCGGGCAGGCACCCGGCCCTCACGCCGAGCCCGAAAGGACAGAAATCCCACCGGGGTCCTTCGGCAGATGTCCCACGACAAAGGGAGGATCCCACGGCCAGCCTCTCCCCTTGGGAACCAGGTCGCGTTCCAGTCTCCATTTCCACTGCCTTCTTCTGCCACTGCCCCATAAATCTCCAGTTTATTAATCCCTTACATGAAGCAGTCGGTGCGGGCTCCTGATTTACTCCCTGCTCATAAAACACTGAGAAATTAAAGATGGAAATTACCCACAAGGACACTGAGCCCTGCTGGGGAGCCCCAGAGTAATTCCTGGCCCCGGGCCAGGTCCTCTCCGCCCTCCCCACCTTCAGGCCTGGAGCCAGTGACATCAACTCACTGTCCACGCCCCAAAACGGAGAAGCGAGGGGCCCTTCCCACCCCTCACGTCTTCACCCCACTCTGCGCGAGGCAGGATGGGAAGCACCACACAGATGGGCTCCCCCGAGACCCATTTTCAGAACATTTTCCTCTTCCTAATTCCCTTTGGGAGGGAAAATCAAGTTGGGGACAAAAATTAAGGTGCTGATTAAAGTGATTCAAATGTCAAAATATGTACTAAATCCTGAGACATGAGCTGGCGGGGAAATGAAAGTATTTCAAAGTGACTTTATGCACCCCATGGCTCTCAGGAACCTTCGCATCTCCCGAGGCTCTGAGCAACACCGCCAGGACCCCCAGAGACCCCGAGTCCTCCAGCCACCATCCGGGGGGCTCTCAAGGCAGCGAGCTCCTGCGTCTCACACTCTGCCCTGGGGGTGGCCACCCAGTCCCTCAGATGAGGGACAGCCACAGACAGACATGAGATTCCATGTCCAAGGCAGAACCGCCCATGAGCTGGCCATGGCGGCGCACGCTTGTGATCCCAGCACTCAGGAGGCAGAAGCAGGAGGATCGCTGTGAGTTTGAGGCCAGCTTGAACTACATAGTGAGACCTTGTCTCTAAAAAACCTGCCCCTGTCCAGCAGGACAATGTGCCTTTAGCCCTACGACATGCCTGAGACAGCACTGGGTACTGGGTGCCCGTGTGACTGAGTCCCTACTCAAAGGTCTCACGGGTCACTCAGCCCCAAGAAGGGAGGAAAGTTCAGGGAAGGCTCCCTGGAGGAGGCAGTCCGGGGCTGACTGGCAGAGGACAAGGAGTCAGCCGGTCAGCAGACTGAGGAAGGCGGAGAGGGCGCTGCAGGGTGAAAACGGCAAGAACTGCCCGCAGGAAGGTGGCCCACGGGGAAGTGGCGTCACTGAGCACGAGGGGCTGGGGTACAGCCCAAGGGGGAGACCGCTGAGGAGGGGCAGCAGCTGGGCCTCACCTGCCGTGCTAACAAGTCTGACTTCATCTGGAGGGCAACGGGGAACCATCAAGGTTTCCGACAGGCAGGGACGCAGTCCTGTTTGCACTTTAGAAAGATCCTTCTGCCTGACCCGGGGAGTGGGGCCCATGGAGGCTCCGGCTAAGGTGGACCAGGGCTGAGCCAGATGCGGCCTGGGTAGAACGAGGGAGAGGACGGCAGCCCGTGGGGCCCTGGGAAGGGCTGGAACCGCACTCGGCCAGTCTACCCCGAGGCAGTGACTGTGTGCAGGCAGCTTCCCCGACATCTCCAAGCACTCAGTGCACCCTCCTGCCTCTGCCTGGCCTCCGGCTCTTCTTCCTGTCCTGGGCAGGAGCAGCCTCTGCCAGTCCGTGGTCCAGTTGCCCCAGGGAAGAAACGAGGGGGAGGCACCTAGGCACCCCGGGAGGACACCTATCCCTGTCATCTTGTACCTGGTGCTCACCTCAAGCCTCATTCCCGGGCGCCTCCGTATCCCCGGCTGGGGACACACTCACCCCTTCCTCTTATCCAGGGGCGCATGTAGGGCGCCTGGGCACACTGGGGAGCATCTGTTCCTCCCGCTGGATGCGCTGCCTGCAGAGAAGGCCACTTAACCTTGCCTCCCTCCAAGTCACTGCCCCGATATAAGGCCACCGGGCCGCACGAAGGAACTCTATTGTCACCATTTCACTGGTGGACAGGGAATCTGTTTTCCAGGCCCATCTCCAATTCCCACTTCATTCTGCAGAGGAGCAACGGTGGCTGCCACCGCACAGATGAAGAAACTCCAAGCCCACACTGGGCACAGAGGCACCGCCTATAATCCCAGCCCTTGGAAGGCTGAGGCAGGAGGATCTCTGTGAGTCAGAGGCCAGTCAGAGCTACATAGTGAGTTCAAGGCCAGCCTAGACTACGTAGCCAGACCCTGCCTCAAAAAAAGAAAAAGAAAGGAAGAAACTCTGAATTAGCCTTCCTAATCCACCGGCCTACAGAGAGGCCTAAGTGTGACCCTGGGCAAACAGTCCCCTCTCTGGTCCGAGTTTCCTCATCTCCAGAGCAGGACAAGAAGATGCCCCACTCTGCACAGCAAGGCATGCAGCTGCTGGCACCTGGCCCCCTCCTGCCCCAAGCCACTGTCCTCCCAGGCCCAGCCCTGGGCAGAGGGCACTTCCGGCTCAAGCCTGTGGCCTCACTAAGGGAGGGAATCAAGAGACCAATCTTCCAGATCTTCCATCGGGGGTATAAATTACAGCAGGAAGCTTCCTGGTCGCTGTCATCTTTGGCATTAGAAGGATCATTAATTATGTAGTAAGTGTACAAAGGAAAAGACACCAGTAGCCTATAGGCTGCATCTGCATAGTAACAGAGGATTGGTTCGATGCAATGTCTGTCCTGAGGGGTATGGGGATTCGGTCCCTGCAGCGGCGCTAAATGCCAACCACCAAAATCTCAGGAACGGTAAATAATGGCGTCCCAATTGCTGAAGGACTCTTGGTGCCTGCTGATGACAGCTGGGCGGTCACCTGGCCAGGAGCCGGGAAGCAGCCTGGGGCCTCCACCTCACCAGTAGGGGCCCAGATTTCCAGATGGGCGACCCCTCCCCACAAGCCTCTGTGCCACCCGCCTGCCCCTACCCCAGGCTGGAAGCTGCAGCCAGCCGAAAACTGGATTTCATCGATGGCACTTTTGCGATTTCCCCCGGGAGTCAACTGCTCGCATAAAAAGAAAAATGCGAGGGTTGCCAGCTCCAACACGGGTTGTGCATCCCCCCTTTAATGAGGAGCCAGGAGGACGGGAAAGTGGCTCCCACGCTCCCAGGGAGACCAAGGCCACCGAAACCCTGCAGGCTGAGGCCTGGGCGCCGCCCCCATCCCGGCCTCCTACCTGAGCAGCAGCGACAGTTAGAACAGAGGTCACCGTGTGCCAGGCCCAGGTCAACCCATTTAACCCTCCCTGTGGCCCAGCGTGGGAGCAGCTGCTGAAACCCCTAAGGTACAGGCGAGGAAACTGAGGATCGCCAGATAACAGCACCACTGACCACTCCCTCCTCCTGGCTGGGACCACCCTCTTTTCGAGTCCTTCTCTAACCACTATTTAAACCTGCAGGCCCCCCCACCCTGCACTTTCTCCCGTTTTGGGCTTTTCTTCATTTGCATAACCTTCAAAGTCTCCATCCCCTACTAACTTGTTTCGTTTCTAGCCTGGCATCCCCAGGAGAAGTAAGCACCACAGGGAAGGGGTCCGTCCCCTTACTGGTCACTGCTGTATCCCTGACAGCTGCAGCCTGGCACAGAGCAGGTGCTCAATAAATACTTGCTGAGTGAGTGACTGGTGTGGAGTTGCTTGCCGAAGGCCACCCGGTTTTTCAACAGCAGAGCTGGGTTCAAAGCCGAGCGCTCCGTCGCCAGCTCACACCTCACCAGCAAGCACCTCGTCCTCCTCTCTGATTGAGACCTGTGTGGGGTCCCAGGGGCCCCGGCCTCCCCACTACTGAGGAAGGCTCCCTGGGTCTTGTGTATCTGTCCTGTCTAAGGCTGGCACACGAGGACACATCCCTGGGTCTGAGAACAGCTGTCATCTGACTCCTTGTGGCCCACAAGGCATCGCACTCAAGAAAGGCTCCTCTCCCAAAAATCCTGCCAACAAAGGGCAGCTCCCAGCCGCTCAAGACCTGCTGGGGGGAGGGGGACGCAGCCCCCAAGGCCTGCAGGGGAAGCCTCGCTCTAGCACCAGGCCCTGGAGCAGATGAGCTCACTGATTAATAGCGGCTGATTGGACTCCATGTCTAAAGTGCCTCCCGGACTGTCAGCTACTTCCTGAGTAGAGGGCCAAGTCTCTGCACCTGGCTGGGTTTGCTTTTCTTCCTTCTTTCCTTGCTCCCCTTTCCTCTCCCTCTCTTTGCCCCGAGTCTACACCCCTGGCCCCCAATAAAGCAAAAACATGAACTCCTGCCTCAACCTCTGTTTTCAGGGGAAACCATTATCTGGTCTGCCATGGGTGGCCCTGGGTGCCCAGTGGGACCTTGTTCACAGTAAAGAGGCACAGAAGAAATGGGGCACGGTGCACACCTATAGTCCCAGCACTGCATATGGGAGACTGAGGCAGGAGGATACCAAATTTTTTGGGTTTTTTTTTTTTTGCACCAGGGATCAAATTCAGGGCCTTGTGCTTGCTAGGCAAGCACTCTAACCACTGAGCTAAATCCCCAGCCCAAGAGGATACCAAGTTTGAGCCCAGCTTGGGAAACAGCAACTTAGTGAGACCCTGTCTCAAAATAAAAAATAAAAAAACACTGGGAATGTCAATCAGTGTGAAGGCCCTGGGCTCGATCCCTAGTACCAAGCCCAGAATGCACAAGAGAAGACTGACTGCTTGACCACCAGGAGGAGGAGGGGAGATCCTGCAGACCTTTCCACCAGGGGGCAGAGGGGACCTGGATTCTCCAGCTTTCTGAGCTGTCCTTGCAAATGCTTCCACTCACGGAAGGTGACAGCAGCTCAAGTCCCCCCAAAGTGCGCTTCCTGCAAGGCAGCAAAGGAATTTCAGTCCACCGCCTGGCAATCTGAGGAGATATTGATGCACAATTTATACTAGAGTGCGAAAGACATACTATTTCTAACAAGCCCAGTGGGGACAGGCAACACTAACATCCACCGAGTCTTTTCTGTATTCCAGGCACCAAGGAGCTAAGCCCTTTACCTGCAGGGTTCGTTTGATCTTCAGGACTCCAGGTATTTTTATTAACATTAGGTTATTAGCATTTCCTTTTGACAGATGAGTAAAGGGGTGCTAAATGGGTGAAGTCACTTGCCAAACACCACACAGCTGTTAAGCAGCAGTGCCGCGACTCGAATGCAATCTAAAGAGGGAACATGGAACCCAGGGGTGGCCCAGAGAAAGACGCCAGCTATGGCTTTAGGTGTCTTGTGTGGCTTCAGAAACACCATCAATTACGCCAAAGGTATGTGTCTGTCTCCTCTGTCTCCCGCAAGGCCAGCCCCGCCAGGGACTCTGCAAGGGCTGAAGGTCCCAAGGTCCTTCTTTTTCCCTGGATGGAGGAAAGCCAGATGGGGCTGAGAAGCAGGCAACAGACCCAGGCTGGACAGCGCTCGGCCCCGGCCAGGAACGCAAAGGGAGCCACTACCAGAGCTGAGAAAATCTTCCTCCTGTTCTCCACCCATGAGTCAGGCCCTCTGTTCAGCGGCTGTCACAGGGTCCCTGCACCGGACGTCCGGAGAGGACAAGTGGACTGGGAGAAGGCTGAGAGGAAGCAGAGGCTTCCGGGGCTTCTACCCTGCCCCAGCGCGAGAAAGAATAAAAGAAACAGCAAAAAAAAAAAAAAAAAAAAATCCTCAATTCAATGACCTTCAAGAAGAGCAACTACATTTTACCTTGAAAACCACAGAATTGAAAGCTGGGTCTGTATAGACGATGCAAATGATATGCAAACACAAATGCAAATGGGCCGGGGCTGCGGCTCCCTCGGAAGCCTCCACGCCCGGTGCTCCAGAGGGAGGAAAGCAGACAGAGGCCAATCGGGGGGCTCCAGGGACCAGAGGTTTGGCTGGGGTGACAGGAGGCAAAGGGGGAACCAGGTCTGGAGTGCGTTCTGCACTGTGAGGCTCCCCCGCCCTGCTGAGGTCCTCTGGTCACTGTGGGTCTGCACTGCACACACGCGTGGGCACACACACACACACGTGCACACAGAGCAGTCATGCAGGCACAGAAACACCGACAGCCAGAGACATACAGCCGCTACAGACCAGAAAGCACACTGCCTGTTCCAATACACACACATATCACACTCAGAAATAAACATGCACAAAAGTAGACAAATACAAGCGCAAGGCCCTGAGTTCGATCCCCAGCACCCCCCCAAAAAAGTGGACAAATACACAAACACACGGAGAAATACACCAGACACAGACGGACACATGCCCACACTGACCAGTCCAGCAAGCCGAAGGGATCTGTCTGGGAAAGAAAGAAATCTATGTGCCTGACCCCTACGCTGTGCCACATGGAAGAACAACCGTGAGCCCCGGTTTCACCTTCCCGGCTCAGGGCTCGCCACCCAGAGGTCTCTGACCCTTATCCAAGAGGCCCAGAGGGGACCCGTGCAGTGGCAAAGAGCAGGAGAGACCCCAAGATGGAACTCTGCTTTTTTATTTGCTTCTTTCTTGGCAATGCTAGGCAAGTGCTCCTCCGCTATCCCCTCCCCAGCCCAATTCTGGCTGGTCCCATGCTGCTGCAAAAGTCCCCTGTGAAAGTCGGGTGTCGCACGCCTGTCAGCACTCAGGAGGCTGAGGCGGGAGGATCACCGAGAGTTCCAAGCCAGCCTGGGCTACGTAGTGAGTTCAAGGCCAGCCTGAACTACATGGCCAGATCCTGTCTTAAAAAACAAAAAACCGAACAAGAGTCCCTTCTGTCTCACTCCAGCAAAGCCTTCCTCACACACAGTGTGACAGAGAAATGACTGCCACTTCCTCCCTCTCTCACCAAGCCTCCTCTCTAGTTTTTGACCCCTGCGGCTTCCTCAGCCTGTCCCCCTCCACATGCAGTCTTTCTAGGCGCCCCCCGCTGCAGCTCTGGCTAGGGGTGCTCTGGGACACAACCCTGAAGTCACTCTGCTTTCTCCAGAATCTAATTTGGAAATCTGGAGGAGGAAGGAGATCACTCATTTCAACCAAGTGGGACACGAGGCTAGATTTTTCAATTGCCACCTGTCTCTGGGCAAATGTTCATAATAGAAGAATGACTCTTTCCCCAAAAGTATACAAACTTTAAATGCCACCCTGCCCACTGGCTCCTACACACACACACAAAAAGAAATGTACTTTTCAGAGCAAAGAATGAATAAGCATTCTCGCTTCCTGCTATCAGTGTCAGGATGGGCGAGTCACCCACCCTCTCCGTGGTCTCCGTTTCCTCACTGAGAAGCGGAACCTGCGGCCGTGTCCCGCTCCCACCTTCCAGGCTCCGGGACAACACAAGAGCCCAAGGCCCTGGGGACTCACACCTTACGCTGGGCTCTGAGCAGGGCGAAGGCCTGTGCCCCGCCAGGCAGGGGGCAAGACGAGGGCAGACCCAGGGAAGGGCTCACCACACCCCTGGGCCCCTGGGCCACTGACCCGGAACTCTCTTTGTGCACCTGGGAACTCAGAGAGGCTCAGAAGGGAGGCAGCTGGGCGCAGGGCAGCCTTAAAATAAAGGCCATGATTATCCAAGGCAGAGGAGTCACAAAATGCCAAATCGTTGCATTTTAGGGCCTCAGACTCCCGCTCCAAATTAATATTCATAGGGACTGACATGCCATTTATTTGCATATGTAGATTACTGCTCACCCTCTGCAGGGTGTTTTTATTTATTGTATTATTTTAAGTTTGGATGACACAGCAGGCCAGTTAGGCAGGGGAGGGCAGGTGCCAGGGCAGGATGGGGTTGAAGCAATGTTTGCCTCCATCCGAGACACACCAGGCCGGCCACCTCCAGTGTGACCCTCAGAGCCAACGTCCCCCCGGGCACCAGGGTTGGGGCACTTGGCGCAAGACACCTGAATCATCTAAGACCCGGTTTCTCAAGACAATAATCTACTTTACAAAGTTGTCAAACACAAAGCAGAAAATAAACGCACCCCAAAAGTGCTTGCTAAACTGTGGGGCCTGGATGGCGGCAGTCACTGCTATTGCCCAGCCCCCCTCCGGACAAGCAAGGGTGTGACACTGGCCACTGTCATCCGATGCCTTCTGAGATCTCAGGACTTCCATATCAAATGCTCCCCCAGGAAGTTCTGAGTCCACCAGGAGAATCTAGAAGCCCCTGAATTATCCCGAAGTCCTGGGGACCCAGCGAAACCGTGCGACACAAGGAAAAGGGGCCGCAGGAAGAGGCCCAGGGGAGGGGAGAAGGTCAGCAAGATTCAGGAGATCAACGCACAGACAGGCCCTGCCTCTACCGCCCCCTGCTGGCGGAGCGAGCTCCATACACCCCCTGGTTGCTCCTCTGACTTCACAGGTCGGGGACAGGGAGAGTTGAAATGGTCCCTAAAAGTCACCTAAAGTAGTGTCCAACATAGACGAGACATCCGTTAAGGTTAGTCCTTTCCCCTAGTTGAAGTTATGGGGAGAAGAATGACCTTTCAGGTAAATATTCTATTCTTGTGATTTATTAATTCAATAGATGCACATCAAACTGCCTAGTATGCGTGGTGCTCTGGGTTCAACTCAGCAACACACACACACACACACACACACACACACGGTACAAGAAGGATCCACCTTAGATCTCAACAGTCCTCTACTCAGCCACAAACACGACCTGTACAAGATTGTGACTACAGCTGCTCCAAGATGGCTGCAGGTACCAGTGGCCGGAGGGGACTAATGCAGACGCAGCTCTAACGCTGGTCTCCAAAGAAAGGGAGATTGGGGTTCAACATGCAGCAAGGCAGGGCTTGAGGCAGAGGGGCCGTGGCGGGGAGTCCGGCGGGGAGGATGGAGACACGGGACGCGGGCAGACTGAGGAGCAAGCCAGTGTCTATGGGAGGAAGTTGGGCTTCATCCAGTGAGTTCTACGAGAAAAAAAACATGGAAGGCGGTGAGATGATAGAACCGCGCTCCGAAGGGCAAGCAGATGGGAGGACGCCCTGCTGCCTGACGGCGGCGCGGGACAGCGTCAGGGATTCCGGCCCGTGACCACCTCTGCGCTGGAACGTCCGCAGCCGTCCACTGACGGCGGCCCGCAGGCTGCTCCGGAGACACGCGTCCCAGGCGCGGCCGTGAACTGTGCCCGGAGAGCAGGAGGGGAAGACGCTAGTGAGCTGGAAAGAACCCAGACAAAAGGGAATTTTCACGGCAGAAAGGAGACACAGTCAAGAAACACAACGAAGACAAAAGGAAACCTGGTCCTCGAACACTGGGAGTAGGACTGGGGCGCTGTAAGCCTTGCGGGCCAAGCACCGGGAAGATAGTGCTGCCGACGAAAGCGAAGCCGGGGTGAAGGCATGAGAGCCAGCGAGACCTCAGATCTCACTTCTGGGTGCGTAGACTACATGATGGCAGCCAGGAACCTGACAACTGCCCACAGCCAAAACCCACTCGGAAAGCTGGGAGGTCACCAGGGACTGGAATCCAGGGGTCCGGGCCCGCGGGGGCCACCACGGCTGCCCTCTAGAGCCACAGTGCTCAGGGCTGACCATATTTATACTACCGAAGCTGCTGTGATTGCAGAGGCAGGATCTTATTTTGGTCAAAAGGAACCACTAAGAACCCGAGAGGAACTTCTTGCTGGAGTTCAGGATGCACCATGAACCACCTCCGCCAGGAAGCCGTCCCGAACTACTGTGGAATGTCTGGGGGTCCTAATCATTTACTTTCCTTCTGCTCTCTGAGACTGTTTGGCAGTCACACATCTCGGGTGCTAGGATAGAAAATCTTTGATGTCTACTGTCAAATCTTCAAATAATCTTCTATCTCTCTTGTACCAATCAAATGTAAGTACTGAGTTCACTCAGATTCATCTTCTCAATAAATCCCATTGTACATATGAGTAAACTGAGGCACACAAGATGAAGTATTTTGCCCAGGGTCTCATGGTTAAAAAAGAACAGAGAAGGGCTGGGGATTTAGCTCAGTGGTTAGAGTGCTTGCCTAGCAAGCACAAGGCCCTGAGTTCAAGCCCCGGAACCAAAAAAAAAAAAAAAAAAAAGGAATAGAGAAATTTCAAACCCAGGTCTTGAAATCTACATGCAGCAGTATTGATTGTTCTTTCCCCCTTTCCAAAAGCACCCTAATTTAGCTCCTCTCTGAGGCCCAACCAAGATGATTCTAGGCCCATTATGACAGCTCCCTTCTCTTGCCTGTGACTACATTAAGCATGACACACAAGTCACACTTCCAGCCAAGAAGACTTGAGGAAAAGTCTGCCCAGGAATCTCCAGGACAGGTCCCTCTGCTGCCTTTTCTGCCTGCGTACAAGATGCTGAGAGCGAAACGGCTGGAACTGTGGCAGCCATCTTGTGACCTTGAGAACAAGGAAAAATGAAAGACCTGGATCTTAGACAATGCTGTTGAACCACTGAAAGAAAAGAACCTTGAAGCAGAAATAGCCCAGTCCTCTTGATAAGGGAGATACTAAGTCCCTTCTTTTTTCAGCCAGTAGAATTCATGTTTTCTGATGTTTACAGCCCTGATATGCACTCCAGTCAAAGGCTGTTTTGGGGGGTTTTTTAAAGGGCTCTTGTTACTATAGACACAAGAGCTAACCTTTAAGGACAATATGCAGCAAGTCCTAGTCCCCCACACCCTCGTTACACCTATCTCAAGGCTGGGCGTCCAATACACGTCCAGTCTACATCTAATGGACTGCTTCTCCTCTTCGCTCACACTCTGACTGTGATTGTATCACTGCTTGGATCCTTTTCTATCGTCTGCCCTCCCATCTCTGAGCCTCAAGCTAAAATCAAGGTCCTTGCTCTCAGTCCGGAGAGACCATCAGCAAAACTCCGCATTCCTAAATATTGGTTCTTTGAAATGTCTTTCCCAATTAGCTCTCACCCAAATGTTTGAGAGTCAGGCTGAATTCCAACTTCTGCTCCACCACAGACATGTTGAGCCTGCATAATTACTGCAGTTAGCTTTATTTGCTATAAAAACAGGGATTTTTTTTTGCTCCTTCTCGACTGTAAAATAATCAATAAATAGAATCCTGATGAAAAATGCCAACATTTAGGAGAACAACTCTTTTCTGATTCTTTTCTTTGGGGGCTAATTAACACATTGGGGATAAAGTGTACTGTTAGATTTATCCCATCAGCGAAGTTGAAACAAACTCTTCCTCCTGCTGAGATTCAGTTTTATATTGGAAAGGCAGGCAAGACAGACAGACAGACAGACCTTTTCAAAACATTGTTAAATGTACTACAAATAGATCTGTAAACCTGTGATGCAGGCTTCCTATAGCCCCTCTGCTCACACCGGCTGTTCGATTCTTTCCCCCGTCCCCTGAGAACACGTGCCTTGGTTTCCATCAAATGCAACCCAGCTGTTAGTAGTAGCGGACGAAGCCATCTCTCAGACTTTTTTCCTTTTAGATGACGAAGACATGACTCTTTGGACAATGACCGTGCAGGCCATGAAAGTTTCATGAGGGGCCCTCGGAGCAGATGACACCTTTTCAATTACAACACCACTATCACAAACCCCCACTGAGCCACGGGGCAAGAGGACTACATCCAACCCACGATGCCTATTTATTCCCTAATTATATTGCAATATATTCTCTCTGTGCGCATGCTGATGAAGATAAAATATTCTTTTAATTCTATGGCCACCTGGGGGGGCGGGGGAGGGGCTCGTACACAGGCAAGTCCTAGAATTCTTGCAGCTAAATCACAGCCTTTGTCCCAGGCTCCGGGCTCTGCAGGGTCTTAAAAAAAGCAGGCACTTTGCCCTGTTCCACCACACTGGTTCTCAAAGTGTGGTCCTGGACCAGCAGCAGCAGCATCTGAGAACAGCTGAGAAACGCAGATGGCTAGGCCCACTCCAGACCCCCCCGCATCAGACACCCCTCAGGGGTTCAGTTATCTGTTTTCACAAGCCCCTCAAGCTGAAGTCTGAGAATTACTACTCTACAAAATAGCATCCTTTTAACCTGAAGCAGACATCAGGGATGCCTAGGAGCTATCAGGGCTGGGCCTCTCTTGCTGCAACGCAGGGCTCCGTTTATCCATCTGTACAATGGGGCTCCAGAGCAACCAGGCAGCTGTGGATGCTGGAATTTAAGAGGCACACGGTTACCTGGCACCAGTCTCTATGGATACCTCGCAAGATCACTGTTGCCAACACTCACCAGCTCCCTCCTGCCACCCGTTGACTGGCAGAAGCTCTGTAGAGCAGGGCTCCAACGCCACAGCTACAGTCATTGATGCAGCCGCCACGGGTCGCCCCAGCAACCGGGAGTCTGGAAGCCCACAGAGCTCACTGCCAACAGCTCCTGATCTTCTCACCTTGGAGCTCTGAGCCGCTAGAGGGAAGCTGGGGACTGTCACTGTCTTTGCTGGGCTGTCCCATTTGGGCAGCTCTGCAGACACCCTCTGTGTATTCACCTCCATCCTCCAGCTAGACGGCAGGCCCGCGAAGGGCAGGAGCTAGAGTGACCACCATGAGGCTTGGGACTCTCGGTCTGGTCCGTGGCTGTGTCCCCAGGGCCACACAGCTGCCCACAGGAAATTCAAAGGCCTTCAATACCCAGATTCTAAGTTATGGTTGGGAAGAGGCAAAGAAGTGACTGCAACCCCAGGGGACAAGAGAAACAGAAGCAAAACTCAGACTATCTCCCAGCTGGTGCCACAACTCTCGGACTCATGGGGTGCTCACGTCCCAGGCAACAGCCCACCCTCATCCAGAACCAGAGGGCCTCCAGGGTGGGTTCTGATCTTGAGTTCTCCTTGGCCTTGACTCTGATGCCCTTTATGCAGCTACTTGGCCAGTCTTTGAACTTTCTCGCTTCCCTACGCTACTCAAGCCCCAGGACCCACGGCCCTCCTCCTCCAGCTGTAAATCTACCAAAAGCTCAAATCTAAACCCTCCCTTCTCCAGGGATCACCCCTTACGGCACCCTCCAGGGGAGACTTCACCTGAGAATCCCCTACGCCCTCCTGGGCCACAGAACAATGGCGGCTCCTTCCCTGGGGCGCCTCACTCCGCAGAGCCAGGCTGTGGGTGCCACTTCCCTAGACCCCACTGCAGGCACAGCCCAGGCATGCGACAAAGGGTCACATAAAGGAGTCACCCTGGGGTGTGCCGGGGTACAGACCCAACAAGCGGCTCCAGAAACCGATCCTCCCTCTAACCTCACCCTCCCAGCCCTCCAGCCTGGCTCGGTCTGAGGCACCTGAAGGGACACAGCTGCCAGGTGTTGAGAAAGCGGCAAAGTCAGTGCAGAGCGCCGGAAAGGGCCCTGATGGTGAACCCCAGAGGTCTGGCTTACCTTCCCTTCCTCCCTTAGTCAGCTCTAAGCACGTCCCCCCACTTCCCGGGGCCTCGGTCTGTGGATCCGTGGAATGGGAGGGAGAAGCCAGGACTGCAGTTGTAGACTTCACATTTCTAGCGGCTTAAACAACATGTGAGCAACAGAGAGCGCTGGTGCGTGGTGCCCACCAGGGAAAATCCGCCAAAGCAGCGCAGTGGGTGGTAGCCTGCAGGGGCGAGGTCGCGGTGACCCTCTGCGCAAAGCCCCCGGCTTTTGGCCCCACTAAACCTGCGCTAAACCTGGCAAGAGGATCTCCCGGACGGTATTCCATCTACAGGGCCACGAGGCGGGGCTCCCTTGCTCGGCTCGCTCGGGGAGTGCAGATCGGCGCCGGCGAGCTCGGGGAGCCCCGCCGGCCGCCGCGCACCGCCACCTGGCCGCTACTTTAACCCCTGTTTCCCCGGCACAGCGCTGGAGGGGCGCTGACGCCCGGGCACGAGTCCCCCTGCCCGGACCCCAGAGCGCCCCAAAGCAGGCTAGCTCGGCTCGACCCGTTCCGGAGGGAGCCTGGAGCCGAGCCACTACGACAGATTTCTCACGAAAGCCTGACCGCCAGGGACGGAGTCTGCCAGCCTAGCGGCGCGGGCCGGAGGGACGGAGAGAGACGCGGCCGCCGCGGGATGGAGCCCGGCAGCCCAGGTCGGAGATGCCGGCGTGCCGAGGCTCCGCGCCCCGGCTGGCGACGGCGACCGCTCCGTCCCGCCCGCGAGGCACGAGTCTCCTATTTTTAAATCGTGTATTTCTAACACAATAGGCAAAGAAGGCAAGTCCTGGAGGAGGGCGGCTGCGCCGGGCAGCTCCACGGGGCCCCCGCGACCACCCGCTCCCCACCTCCCAGCACGGACGCCCGCGGCGGGCCGAGAAGTTGGGAACTTCGAGCCCGCCATCCCGGAGCGCACCGGGAGTGACTCGCTTCTCTTTCAACTTCGGGAACTGGGGTCGCCGGCGAGGGGAGGAGGGGTGTGCGGGGAACCAGGCCACCCACGGGGAATGGAAGGGGAATCCGCTCCGCGGCGCGCCCCCCCGAAGACCAGCGCGCGGACCGGCCGGGATCGGCGGCGAGAGGCGCCCTCGGCCGCGGCTCGGACCGCACGCGTCCCCGGGCAGCCCGGCGGCTCGGCTCGGGGCGGGAGTCCCCAGGTCCCCGGGCTCCGGCGCCCTCCCCGGGACGCCCGCGCCGGCTGCCGCTCCCGGGTCTCCCCCGCACGTGGAGGCGCGGCGGACGCGGCGTCCTGACTGCGGCCCGAGGGCGCCCCGCGTGCCGCCGGACCCCCCGCCCGTCGCCGCCTCCCTGCGCCAAACTCGGCTTCCGGAGCCCGGAGCCCAGCCGGCGGCGCGGCCGGGGATCGCGGAGCAGGTGGAAAGTTAGTCTCGGGGCCGCAGAGCCCCCTCCCCAGCACTGGGACCCGCACCACCGTCCCCGGGCGCCCCGGCGGGCCCCACCCAGCCACCTACCTGCTTCCGCGGCCCGCCCAGGGCTCGCCAGCCGGTCGCACGGTCCGCTCCTCCGGAGCCCGAGGCGCCGCGATCGCGGGGCCGGGCGCGGGAGCCGCGAGCAGCCGGAGCCGGGCGGCGGGCGGCGGGCGGCGGGCGAGTGCTCGAGCCGGGACTGCCGGAGCCGGCGCCGCCGCTGGCCACCCCCACCCCGCTCGGCCCCTCCCTCCGCCGAGCCACCTCCTCCCCGCGCTCCCTCCTCCCCTTCCCCCTCCTCCCTTCTCCTCCCTCTTCGGTCCTTTCAGACCCTGCTGCACGCGCGCTGGCTCTCTTCCTCTTCAATTTCTCCCTCCTTTGGATTCCTTTTCCCCCGATTCACCTCTTTCCATCGCCCCTTCTCCCCTCCCGCTTTCACTCTGTCGCTCTCTCTTTTCTCTGTTTCTCTTTTCTGTCTCCCTCTCCTTTTCACCTTCTCGCGTCCTGCTCCCCTTTCCCAGCCGGTGGGTCGGAGTGGTCTGCGCGCCAGCCTGCCTCTCTTAGCAGGACGGGGTGGGGTCCCACGAGGGTCGCAGGAGACCGGGGGCTTTTAACAGGCCAGGACAGAGAGGGACGGGTCAGGGCTGGACAGTGGGCCTCCAAAAACAACTGGGCTGGACTCGAGGCAAGAAAGGACTCAGTATGTCGAGACCAAACCGGGCTGAGTGGCACCTGGTAGGAGGAGGAAACTGAGGCCCGGAGGACAAGGAGCTTGCCTTGCTGAGGTCTCTCCAGAGACAGGGCCTAAACATGGCCTCCCAGAGCCCGGACCGGTCTGTGCCGGGTCCGGAGCCGGGGACCTCCCCGCAGCAGGGCTCCTTAGGTCCAGGGATGCCTGCAGCACTCCCAGGGGGCGGCAGAGCAGGAGAATGCACCTGTACACCTCTCCTAGAAAAGCAGGTGCACAGACTCCTGCCTACCCAGGTGAGGCGGGGGCTCCCCGGGGGCAGAATTTAAGGAAGTGCTCGTTGCCAAGGCCGTGCACGTGCAGCTGCCGCACCTGAGAATGAGCCTCCCTAAATCCACTACCTAGGCACCTCCTTGCCCCAGCCTAACCTTGGCCCCCCGGGCAAACCTGGTTGTCTGGCCTGGCATGCAGTTCCCCACTTGAACGGGGAAAGGGCTGGATGAGATGTTGTTTAGGGCTTCTCCCGCAGTGGGTATCATGGATGCTGAATTCCACCACTTGCTAACCTCTTTAGCCTCAGTTTCCTTATCCGTAAGATGGGAGCTGTAACTGCGGGGAGCCCTGTGAGAATTACACCAAATGATGCACCGAAGCTCTCAATTCCAGGCACACAGAAGCACTTAGCGACCATTAGCAATTAGTATTACACAGGTGGGGTTTGTATATCTTCACCCTGACATTTCCCTTTGGTTATAGTTTCCAACTCCCCATTTATAATTCCTGGGGAGGGGCAGACCTACCCGAACTACCAGCCCCGCCCATGTCAGAGCTGCGCAGAGGGAGCGCTGCCATGTCACTGTGTCACTGCCGGTGCTAGGGACTGCCTGGTCAGCTGCTATACTCTAAAAAGCCACATGGATCTATAAAGCTGCACTTTCCCCACCCAGATGGCAAGCCTCCAAGGACACATGTCCCAACAGAGCCAGAAACACTTTTAGCAAATCTCTCTGCGAGTCCGCACGAGGTCATACCGGAGCCACATGCCACTGCTCACTCGCCAGCCCCGGAGCCTGCATTCAGGGGACAGGGCTCCACACGTTCCTTGTGCGTGTCCCACCCCGCTGCAATAAGTGTTCCACTACCTCGGTACCGAGGATTGAACCGGGGGGGGGGGGCTCTACCACGGAGCTACAGCCCCTAACCCCTTCTAATTTTTATTTCGAGACAGGATCTCTTTAAGTTGCTCAGTGTGTGCTTGAACTTTCAATCCTTCCATTTCACCTACATCTAAATCCATGCCACTCACCTAAGGGCATAATCTGAGAAGAAGGTCTAAACCCTCACCCCGGGTTTAATCACCAGGAACACCACACACACACACACACACACACACACACACACAGAGCCCACCATTCTGAGGTATAAATCCTGGTATCAAAATGTTTACACTCAATCAGGTACCATGGTGCACACCTGTAATCCCAATACGCAGGAAGCTGAGACAGGAGGATCATGAGTTGAAGGCCAGCCTGGGCTGCACAGCAGACTCTGTCTCCAAAAACAAACCAAGAACAGACCTGCACTCAAGGGGCTGAGCAGATACACAGCAACAAGAAAAGCACAGATTGCTGACTGAGACAGGCCTGGGAGCACGTGCCCAAGTGCAAACCCTTTGCTCCTCTGCCTGTCAGTTCTGTGATTTCTGTGATCGCCAGCGAGTCCGTTTCCACCCTCAAAGCCACAGAGGACTCTTAGGGATGGCTGAAGTTTGCTGGGCGCAGGAAAGAGTCCAGAATTGTGGGCAGAACAGGGGCCTAGAGCAAAGTCCCTGGACAAAGTGTCTGTCTCCAGCCAGGCCCTGAGGGCTTCAGGGTCAGTGCTCTGCCTGTTAACCTTCAGATCTAGTACAAGCCTGTTGTAGAGCTTGCCTTGTAAAAAGAATATGCAGAGGAAGTCGGGCATGGTGGTGCATGCTGTAATCCTGACATTCGGAAGGCTGAGGCAGGAGGATCACCTTGAGTTCGAGGCCAGCACGGACTACATAGAGAGTTCAAGGTCAACCTGAACTACATAGCAAGACCCTATCTCAAAAAAAAAAAAAAAGACTATGCAAAGTACCTACAGTTTATTAATCAGGCAGACACATGATGGCATTTAAGCCTCACAGCAACCCTGTATAGCAGGCAGTGTCCCTTGTGTACACGGGGGAAGACTAACAGTCCAAGCAGCTAATTTAGCTGATTTCCCAATCCCTTTTATTTTAGTTTGGAAACCAAGTCTCTCCAGGTTGTCCCATCTGGGCACACCTTGTAATCCCAGCATTCTGGGTGGCTGAAGCAAGAGGACTACAAGTTTAAACCCAGCTTGGGCACCTGAGCAGGGCTCTGTCTCAAAAATAAAAATAAAGAAAAAGGGCGCCAGAGAGGTAGCTCAGTGCCAACGCCCTGAATTCAATCCCCAGCACCAATGAATGAATGAATGAATGGTAATTTGCCACGTGAAAGCCCCATAAAAGAGGCCAAAGAACCTGAACTTGAACCCAAGTTTGTTCAAAGCTCCTTCCTGAACCCTGTGGTGTCTTGTCCTGCTTGGCTGGGACCACGGCCCAAACCCAAAGAGGCCCCCCGCCCTGACTGCACCTGCACAAGGTCGGAGGGGTGACCTTGGGAACCCCCCCGTTCCTGGGAAACCCCCAAAGTCCCGGATCTCAGGCAGGGGTGGCGAACCTACGGCACACGTGCCACAGCGGGCTACCCATATCACTGAAAGCTCTAAAAAGTTCCCCATCATTGGTGTAAAGTAACTCACGTGACACGCAGGTGCCCGCACACAGCCCTGCCTGACACACTTGTGCATACACCAGTGCCCCACAATTCCCGCCCACACTTGCTGCCCCTTTTACATCCTGTGAAAACAGGGCAGGAGAGGCGGAGGACCAGGATGGAGCCCAATGTGGAGACTCTTTGCACAAGGTTTGTATGAAGCCACAACCACCAATCGAAGTCTTGATGAACTTGGTTGTATTTATTAAATTGTGTTCAATATTTAATAACTTTGAATATGGATCGAATATGTAATGAGATTGGCGGAGATTATTTGTGTAGAAACGTCAGAAGTGCCAATTGCTTGGAATTGAGAATCGAGTTTGTGACTCTTTTTCAGAAGCTAGGGCTGGAGATCTCCACTCTCTACTTACGTGAGTTTATTACAACGATAGGTTATCATTATGACATTATTAGATATTATTTATTTTGATGCACCACTATTGTAACATACGTTTTTACACAGTCCGTGAAATGTGGTGTCTAGACACTGAATTTCCTTGTATCTAGAGCAACTCGGATTGGGACTGGGTCTCCCACCTTGCCTTCACATGTACCGGGGAAAGGGTCCAAATATGATATTAGAATTTCATTATTTTTTTTTTCAGGGCCTTGATGCTAAGCTACATCCCCAGCTCTTTCCTTAGTTTTTCTTTTGAGATAGGATCTGGCTGAGTCACTAAATTGCCCAGACTAGGCTTGAACTTGTGATCCTCCTGCCTCAGCCTCCAAGAGTGACAGGATTACAAGTGTACACCACCACACCCAATTTGTACTCTGTTTTAAATCCTCAGTTCTCCCACAGGCATAAGATGACCTGGATGCAATTTATGGCATATAATTTGCCCAAGAGCAGGAACTCTGCCTTATGCACTGAAGGGAAACAACATGAATCATGAATCTTCTTTACAGAAATGAGAACTGAATGCAAAAGGCAGCTTTCTGAAGCATCGTGGGTCCTTGGAGGAGTCTGGAAATCAGGGAACAAGTTTAAAATACCCATATCTGTGGAAGTTACAGAAGTTACAGTTATGTATGAAAGACGCTCTTTGGCTAGTAAGTAATCATGAAATGTGGTCTGTCAGAGGCAGAGTTAAATCACTGGAAATAGTCCTCGGGCCACAGCAGACTACCACCAGCAGGACCGAGACCACTTACTCACCAGCCGGCAGATTTCCCCTTCCTCTTCCCTGACACACCTTTGTCATATTCCCACTCACACAGGGCACCTGTGAATGAATGTGGCGGGAAGACTGGAAGTGGTGGGACCATGGCGGGCGAGTGGCTCTCCAGCTGAGGTCAGCGTCATCAGATTTCTAGTTACTCCTTTATTATGCTTACAGTAGAAAACTGGAAAAGTGATACATCGGAACCCTTTTCCGTTGAGGATCTAGGACCTCAGGACGTCTAGAGAGCAACACATTCTCCTTTCTTTAATAACCTGCCAGCATTAAATCTTGCCTGAGAACCAGGCATGGAGCCAGGGGTAGAGTGCTTGCCCGACACATGCCATCCCCAACTCAGCAAAGACATAAAATAAAAGCTGGGCATGGTGGTTCAGGCCTATAAGCCCAGCACTCCTGGAAGCTGAAACAGGAGGATCTCAAGTTCCAGCCCAGCCTGGGCAATTTAGCAACTTAGCAAGACCTACCTCGCAATAAAAATTTAAAAAAGGTCTGGGGCCATACCTGAGTATGATAAAGGCTGTATACGACAAACCAACAGCCAGCATAATACTAAATGGGAAAAAACTGAAAGCATTTCCCCTAAAATCAGGAACAAGACAAGGTTGTCCACTACCACCTCTGTTATTTAAAATAGTACTTGAAACATTAGCCAGAGCAATTAGGCAAGAAGAAGAAATAAAAGGAATACATATAGGAAAAGAAGAATTCAAATTATCACTATTTGCAGATGACATTATACTCTATATGGAAGATCCAAAGAGCACCACCAAAAGCTCCTAGAATTAGTAACTAACTTCAGCAAAATCACAGAATATAAATCAACATGCAAAAATGATTAGCATTTGTATATACCAACAATGAACAGGATGAGAAGGAAATTATGAAAACAATACCATTCACAGTTGCTTCAAGAAAAGTTAAATACTTAGAAATTAACCTAACTAAAGAAGTGAAAGACCGCTACAAAGAAAACTACAGCACTCTAAAAAAAGTGATCATAGAGGCCATCAGAAAATGGAAAGATGTCCCTTGCTCCTGGTTAGGCAAAGGCAATATTTTAAAATGGTCACAATTCCAAAACTGTTATACAGGTTCAACACAGTTCCAATCAAAATACCAACAGCATACTTTACGGATCTAGAGAAAACAATGCTAAAATTCATATGGAAGCAGAAGAAACCCTGAATAGCAAAAGCAATACTGAACAATAAGACCAAAGCAGGTGGCATACCAAACTTCAAGATATACTACAAAGCAATAGGAATAAAAACAGTGTGGTACTGGAACAAGATAGATACGTAGACCAATGGACCAGCATCGAGGATGCAGAAACTTCTCCAGACGTGTTCAAATATATGATCTTCAACAAAGGATCCAAAAGCATACGTTGGAGGAAAGATCGCCTATTCAACAAATGGTGTTGGGAAAACTGGTTGTCAGTTTGTAGAAGAATGAAACTGGACCCGTATCTCTTACCATATACTAAATTAAAATCAAAGTGTATCAAAGATCGAAATATTAAGACAGAAACATTAAACCTTCTGGAAGACAGAATAGGTAAAACACTTGAAGACACAAGAGCAGGAAAGGACTTCCTAAACAGAACATCAATAGCACAGGAAATAACAAGAATCAACAAATGGGACTATATTAGGCTAGAGCTTCTGTATAGCAAAAGAGTCAGTTAGTAGGGTGAAGAAACCCACAGAATGGAAAAAAAATCTTCGCCAGCTACTCCTCAGACAGAAGACTAATATCTGGAATATACAAAGAACTCAAAAAATTAAACTACCTAAAATCAATGACCCACTCAAGAAATGGGCCAGAGAAATAAACAGATACTTCACAGTGGAGGAAACACAAATGGCCAACAAATATATGAAGAAATGTTCAACATCTATGGCTATTAGAGAAATGCAAATTAAAACAACTCTAAGAGTCCACCTTACCCCAGAAAGAATGGCAATTATTAGGAAGTTATACAATAACAAAACCAGTAGAGAGATTTCTCAAAAGCCTGAAAGTAGAAATCCTGATGACCGAGCCATTCCCCTACTAGGGATCTTCCCCGAAGGGCTAAAGACATCATACTACAGTAATACCTGCATACCCATGTTTATCGCAGCACAATTTGTAATAGCTAAATTCTGGAAGCAGCCTGTGTACTCAGCAACAGATAACTGGATAAATAAAATGTGGTATCTATACATAATGGAATACTATTCAGCTATAAAGAAGGACAAATTAGAGTCATTTACAGGAAAATGGGTGGACCTGGAAAATATAATGTTGAGTGAAATAAACCAGACTCACAAGCCTGAATACCATATGGTATCCCTCGTTTGAACAAGTCAAAATACAAACAAAAGAGAAGGGTAAACAATGGATACAAAAAGGCAAAGAGTCAGATCTAAGCCAATAGACAACAGGTCCAAGGGAACAAGAAGGCAAAGGGGGAGGGGAATGGGAACCCAGAGGAATAATGATATCCTAAAAACAAGAACCTAATAATAACCCAAACATAAAACAGTGACACGTACACGAGGTACCACAGTAACTTTATGTAGTTGTGACTTAGTGCTGCATCTATGTGGTTGTTTACATTGCTCGTTGTCATAAACAAAAGGCACAATAATGTATTGTGGTCTGTAAGCCTGTGTAATGGCCTGTAAGTTTGCATAATTTTGGATAAATTTTAATAAAAATCTATTTAAAAAAAAAGGTCTGGGGGCCATGGCTCAGTTGGAAAACCCTGGGTCCAATCCCCAGGACTGCAAATTAATTAATTGATTTTTTTTTTTTTTGGTTTTGTTTTGTTTTTTGAGACAGGGTCTGGCTATGAGATTCAGACTAGCCTTGAACAATTATGTAGCCCAGACTGGCCTCAAAGTCATGGTGGTCCTCCTGCTTCAGCCTCACGAGTGCTGGGTTATGGATGTGTACCAACACACCTGACTAATTAATTAACTAAAAATTTAAAATTAGTCCTCCCTGCTGGGGATTTAGCTCAGTGGTTACAGTGCTTGCCTTGCAAGCACAAGGTCCCGAGTTCAATCCCCAGCACGAAAAAAAATAATAATAATAAAATAAATAAATAAATAAATAAATAAATAAATAAATAAATAAAATAAAATTAGTCCTCCCTGATAGCTGTGCCATAGTTTACTTTTGCATTCTGAACCCCTCATTGTATTTGGAGGCTCCTGGTTTTAGTTCTGCTGTTCTCAAATCCTTAATGATTTTCCCAAAGTCTTTCAAGCTTGGTAAACTCCTGGCTCATCCTTGAAAACTCTGATCCCCAGCGAGCCTTCCTTAGCCCCTCACCTGCCCTGTTTACCCACCCTGGATTAGCATTTCTCACTGCAATTCACCTTTTCATGGGCCTACGTGTGCCAAGTAGACTGAATTCTGTGAAGTTACTTCAGTCTTCCAGTGTCTTGGATGGTGTCAGGTCTAATGATGGACAGGAGGACGGATGGATGGATGGACGGACTAACAGGCTTGGAAGTAAAGGCTCATGGATTTTATCTGTGGCTCCTTACCTTTTGACTCGAGTTGAGCAGGATGTTGGAGTCCAGTGTGTTTTATTTCCTAGGAAGTTCATGATGCCATTCATTCTTAGTCTAAAATCAAATCTCAGATTCGCCGCTCCTTAGTTATGCAGATAAAGTCACAATCTTCATAGTTACCAACTACTGTATTTTCACTTCTCAGACACTTACGATGCTCTCACTGGCCTCTCAGCTCTGCACTCTGTGCCCTGCCCCGAACCACAGCTTGGATCTCCGCATCCCTGCAGGGGGTTCTAGCCACAGCCTCTTCCTCCAGGGCAGCGAGGGCTTTCCCTGCAGCCACAAAGACTGAGAAAGACTCAGGGAAGGCAGAGAAGGAGTCCAACAACTGTTTTCGTTTGTTAGGTACTGAGGATGGAACCCAAGGCCTCCCCCTGAGCTACAACTCCCTGCCCTTTCTACTTTTCATTTCGCGACAGGGACTTTCTAAATTTCCAGGTGAGCCTTGAACTCGAAATCCTCCTGCCTCAGCCTTCCCAAATGCTGGGACTGGGACAACAGCTGTGTGCCACCACACCCAGCACCTTCCCTTCTTCCTTCAGCCCGACGACTCTCACTCATCCAATCAGACAAAGCTCAGGCACACTCTCCCCAAGGAAGCTTTCCTCAAAGCCCTGGGTTACCCCTTCCCTCTGGTTTTCCTGCCACCCTGCACATAGACCTGTCTTGTCACTGGCCACAGGACCCTGCTTTTCTTGATGATGATCCTGTCCCCACAAAGCACTGCAAAGCCAGAGGCCGCGCGCTCCTCATCTTCCTACCTTGGCAGCTTGGCAGGGCATCTGGAAGACCAAAAGCACTCTACAAACGTTTCTTAAATTGGCCTAAACAACCCCAAGTAGCTGCAGATCTGATTGTGCCAAGGTGGTTGCTGACTCACTTGGTCCTTTGGCAAACAGTGACTAAGTGCCCACCATGTATGTCCCAAACACTGTCTCGGGTACCAGGGACCCGCCCCGAGCCAAGACTGTTTGGCCCTCAGCTTGAACCATAATATTACTGAAGTCCAGCAGGAGACTCAGGGTCCCAGCAACTAACGGTCTCTCTTTGCTGGCCTTCAGTGTCTCGACCTACGTAACAGATCCATCTAGTTTCCCGTGAGATAGTCAGTATGTGTGTACACAGGGGCCTCTGAAATTCCTTGTACATTTTAAAATCTCAATAATTTGCCTAGAAACGTTCTGCAAATACCATTAAGCATTTCGAGGCTTAGAAAGCACTTCACAATTGCACCAAATGCATTTGTATTTAAGATCCCATGATAAATGAAAAAAAATTGAAGTTCAATCAACTTGCAATTCAGTTGAAATTCAATTGAATTTAGTTGAAATGCCATTTACAGATTTCTCTGATCATACTCCCTGCCCACGCTACACTGAAAGGACTTTATGGGCCCCTCCACTGTGCCTCACGCTGTAGTAGGTGCTGAAGAAACAAAGATTAATAAGACGTGATCCTGACCTTTAAAGAGCTTCCAGCAGAGTGGGGGGAGACTGTGACACAGCGACTTCACCTAAAACACAGGACTGAGAACGCTGCAGCGAACCAGGTGTGTACACAAGGTTCTCACGGGCAGGGAGGGCACCTCCGCTTTGCCTGCAGGGACCAGGAGCGGCCTGGCCAAGCTGAGGCGCCGGGGCTGAGCCTATATAGATGAGTGCAGTCGGGCAAACAGGGAGAAGAAGGGATGAGATGGGCTGGGGAGGGCCAGGCCGGGGCACAGCGATCCCAGGTCATGGCACCCTCTCCTGCAAGTGACCGTCCTGAGCAGCCAGGTCAGGCGGAACCGAGGGAGCCAGGAGGCTGGGAAGGTGTGGCGGCTCTGTTAGTGAGGGGACTGCATGACGACAGGCAGGATTTTATTCTGGACATAATGGAGAGTGTTACTGAAGTTTAAAGCTTTCAAAATTTACGATGTCTTTTTGAGTATATTATACATAAGGACACACGTTGTAATACTCTGTCACAAAAATGGATGAAGGCCTGTATTTTCTGCCTTCATGAAATGTATATCCTGTCACTGGTAGGCACCATGCTAAGCATCTTAGGCAATGTCACATCTTATCACCATGGCAACCTGAAATGTGGGTACCATGATTCCCGTTTTACAGATGAGGCAATAGAGGCTCGCAAATGTCAAGTCACCTGGCCAGTCTGTAGCAGATCTGTAGTTTAGATGCCCACAGTCATCACCTCTAGGCTGTGGCTGCAGCTTGCACAAACAGTGGACAAATTCATAAATTAGGAATTTACATAAAAATTTTTAAGACTTAGCATGTGTTAGATTTTTAAATGGCTTACACTCTGACCCAATAGGAGACTTTTCTGGGAACAAATCTTGATTTTTTTTAACTTTCGCAGTACAAGAGACTGAACTCAAGGCCTTTATACTGAACTACATCCCATCCTCAGCCCTTGTTTTTTTTTGAGACAGGCTCTCACTAAGTTGCTAAACTGCCCAAGCTAAGCTCAAACTTGTGATCCTCCTGCCTCAGCCTCCCAGAGCACCAGGATTACAGACATGCACCACCATGCCTGGCTCTGAAACAACTCCTAAGGAGGTAATCAGAAATTCACCAAAGACAAATGCACAAAGACGATTACTGCTGTGCTATTTATAACTAAGAAACTTGGAAGCAACCAAAATGCCCAATATTAGGAAAGCATTGCTTATAAAATGATGGCATGTTATATAATCATTAAAATTATAATAGCACAGGCTATAAAAGTTTATATAAATCTATGTCTCCATCACGGTGTAACAAAAATGCACAAGAAATAAGAACAAAAGGTGTTAAAATGCAATTAGCAGCAGCCTCTAGAGTTAGGTAGAGGTGATCTCTTTCCTCTACATACTCAAAATTTTCTACAGCTGAGCACCTCATTCCAAACACCAAGAAGACATGAGGTAAAAAACAAACTACCCCCCCGCAAAAAAAAAAAAAAAAAAACACACCTATCCTGTAGCCTGGTAACACTCATTCCAGCTCGGTCAGCCTGGGACGCCATACTGTACAAGTCACGTCCCTGGCCGCTTAAACTGGTGTTCAGGCAGCGACCTCAAGGATCCTAATTCCAATGATTTCCATTTATACCACAACCCATCTATCCAAAGAAAGCAAAATAATTCATTTTAAGATCAAATTTTATGAGGCAGGAGGATCACCGTGAATTCAAGGCCAGTCTGGGCTGCATAGTGAGTTCAAGGCCAGCCTGAACTACATAGTGAGACCCTGTCTCAAAAAACAAAAAGAAAATTAAAAAATTGTTATGTTCTTGCAATTTTTTTTCTATTTGTTTGTTCTTGAGACAGGGTCTCACTACGTAGTCCAGGCTGGCTTCAAACTTGCACTGATCCTCCTGCCTCAGCCTCCCAAGTGCTAGGATTGCAGATGTGCACCACCACAGCCAGCAGCAATTTTTAAAATTAACACATTTGTTAAATATTATCACAGCCTGCTAAATTCTTTAGAAGAAATAAGAAGATAGGAAAAGAAAAAACAGATGAACTTTGGGGCCTAATTTAGAGAACCAGTGGGCAGTTTAAGTGCTGAAACTTACTATAAGATTGGCGGCCCCTCTCTGAGGAATTAGAGTTAAAGCTAGTAACCCAATTTGGAATAATTTAAAGCTCTTTTTAGCGAAGTTTTTTGCCTCAATTGGGCTCATTATGCACAAGTTTAATGTGTAACAATTTGTTCTTGAAAGCTAACATTATTGTTGGCAATAAAGATAGGAAGTGGAAATAAGTTTCCAATATGGAAAGCAGATTTATTTCTCGTCTCATACGGACTTGTTCTGGGTCTCTGCGTGTGAATCTCACCGTTTTCCCTGCGATAAGATGCTGTCTCTGCAGTTGGTTATGATAAATGGCCTGTAATTGTGGATCTGATATTGGTTTTCAATATTGAATTTATCATTCTGTCCTCTTAACAGATATTAAATACTTTTAAGAATTTATCCATTTGCCTGATCCATCTGTGATTTTTCAATATGTAAAATTTATTAGTTTCCTAGTTTTTGGAGATTTTAACGGCCGACAATATCATTAATAATGCTGAGTAATGGAGCTGACCTCTTCTAAACCTCGTTCTCTTCCACTAATCCAGAACATTTAAATTGAATCAAAATGTATTCAATTTAGGGGACCAAAAGGAAAAGGACCACGGTGGGGTGGGGTGTGTGGTCCCCTCCCGGCCGGCAGAGGCAGCCAGGCCCGGGGCGGGCCCTTCTCCTCCTCCTGCTCCTCCTCCCGTCGGAGAAGCCAGCTCAGCAGCCTGCCCCCCTCCGCTGCCTCAGTTTCTTCACTGCCGTGATGGATGATCATAATAACTCGGCCGTCTGGCTCCTGCGCGGAGAGCCCTCGGTGAATTAATGAACGCGCCGGCGGTACCTCGGAGAGCCCCCCGCCAGCCGCCCGGGACTCTCCGGGGCTGGCAGCACAGGAGTCCGCCCCGCACTGTTCCCGGAGACCCGGGCAAGCTCAGGCAATCAGGCTGCAGCCAAGAGAAGGACCAAGGCCGCGTGCACACTGCAAAGCTGGGCCTCCGAGCCTGGCTTGTGTGTCTGAGGGCCAGAATGCGGGCTTGTGCCGTTGCCGGTTTGGGCGTTTTGTTTTGTTCTGTACTGTTTTTTGGTTTATTTGGTTGGCCTTGGTTTTGGGTTTGAGACAGGGTCTCCCTAAATCGCCCAGGTTTTACTGGCGCTTGCAATCCTCCTGCCTCAGCCTCTCAGAGTGATGGGATTACAGGCATGCACCACCACATGGCTGATTTTTTTTTAACCCAGCCTCCAAGGGTACATCTCACGGTTCTCGTAGCATCCACTGTGTTAGGTGACACTTAGACGCATAAAGCCTACAGAACTGAGGGCTCTGAGATCAAAGAACACGTCGGTCACCAGTCATGGGGTCCCCCTCAGCTCAGGGCCAGGAAAGGGACCGACTAGAGCCATGAAGACACACAGAAGGACAAAGAGCTTCGTGACAGGGGACAGAAAGCAGCCCTAAGAGCTGGATGTGTTGGTGCACACCTGTAATCCCAGCTCTTGGGAGGCTGAGGCAGGAGGATCGCTGCAAGTTTGAAGCCACCCTGGGCTACATAGTGAGTTCAAGGCCAGCCCCAACTACACAGCGGGACCCTGACTCAAACCCCCCAAAAGAAAAAAGGAAAAGAAAGGAAATAGCTGAATGTCCTGGTCATTCTTTGGAGACACAGAGGTCACCTTCTCATGTGACTCCAGGATAAGCAGCCCTCACTGCCTCTGACTTGTGGATAATTCAAAATAAACCACTTTTCCCTCCTGAGTCCTAATTTCATATTCATGCAGAGGCCTGAATGACTTTCAGTCCAATGAAAATCAGCTTCCTTAGAAGGTTTGTCTATTTAAGGATTATGCACCAAGATCAAACCTATCAGAGGAAACCAGGAGATGTCAATAGGATCGCTGGGAGGTGACAAATTTCCAAAGGGCTCCTGAGTCAAGAAGGATGTGGCAGAGCTGGGGATTTAGCCCAGTAGTTAGAGTGCTTGCCTAGCAAGCATAAGGCCCTGAGTTTGATCCCAGCACCAAAAAAAAAAAAAAAAAAAAAAAAAAAAAAAAAAAAAAAAGATGCGGCGTCTTTACCAGCGGACATCTAGCTGCAGAGCTGGCCTACCAGGCAATGTCACATGAGCTGTCCCCACCAACCAGGAAACCAAGTCTGCAAACTTCACCAGCAGGCGATGTGCAAACTCTCACCACGGAAGACATGCCTTCTCTAATCTCAGACATCCCCGCACCTCCCTCAGACTCAGCTTCTACTGCCCAGGTCTTTGGCACACTTTCCATATCAGTGGCACCCCCACTCCCATCCCCAAAGCAAAGAGAATTTCCTCCCGCCGATGGTTGAGTCCCAATGTGTGCCTGATGCTTGGCTCTGGGCGAGCTTCGGCAGGGACACAAAGCCATCTAGAGCATCATCTCTGCCTTCGGCGGGGACAAGTGACAGCCCTGTACTCCAGCGGCGATGACTGATCACCTATTGCATGCGTGGTGCTGTGCCTGGTGACACACGGAACCCAGGAAACACAGTCGCCTCAGTCCCTTCCCAAGGAGCTTCCTCGCTGGAGAGACAGGATCATCCTAGCAACCAGGATGCTTCATAAAGAAAGGTTACATGTGGGGAGGCAATGTGGGAAAGGGCTGAGAGGGCACAGTGCAGGCTGGAAGCCACCAGAAAAAAGCTTCTGGGGCCCAAAGAGGACACAAGGACCTTAACTCAGTCTTTTCTTGACTCGCATCCCTGAAAAAGAAATTCAGGATGCATTAGTGTGAGGCGCAGATGGGTGTCCTAGGCAGAGCTGGAAAGAAAGGGGGACTAGGAAAAGCATCCAGCTAGAGCAGCCAAAGGGGTTCAGGCTCACAGAAGGACAGGCCAAAGGGGGCTAGGATCCCCTCAATCATTACCTTGGTTCCAGTTTCCATAGTTTCCGAGGAATCCTTATGGCTCGAGGGGTGATTTTATTCTCAGAAGACTGCAGCAGCTCAGGAGGTGGACCCCATGATGCGGTGGTCTGCGGGGTTCTGCTTTCCTGGAACTCAAGGCGATTACAGGTTTGGAGATTTCTAGGTGATGCCCCAGAGGCCAGGTAGTGACATTGCAAACCTGGTGATCGGACGTCCCTATAAATCCTGACCCTGGTCACCCTTCTGCTGACGTCCTCATTCTTAATGGGATGGGGCGGCACACAGAGCAGGTCATTTGAGGGCCAATCAACCTTGTTTTGTCAACCTTTGGTAAGTAATCCATATATAAAGTACAGAGCCGAGTAGGGATCTGACCCAGAGTTTCAGCTAACAAGGGAGATCAAAATACTGAGTGTCTCTGTCTCCCACCTACTCTCTTCTTCTGTCCCCGTCTGCTACAAAACAAACGATGCAGCCGACATCCACGGAGCACCGCCTCGTACCAGGAGGCTTTCTGCACTTCGAGTTCCTGTCCACGTGTGTCCTTCGCAGCCACTCTGCCAAGCGGACATCACAATCCCTTTAGGGAAGAGGACATCAGCGCTCAGAGGGCGAGTCCCTGCCTGAGCCTGCATTCCCGGTCATCAACCACTCAAGGATTCAAACCTAGATCTTGCCCTCCACCGCACATAGCATTTTACTGCTCTAAGAAGACCAAGAATTCAGGGGGCTGGGGACTTAACTCAGTGGTTAAAATGCTTGCCTTGCGAGCACAAGGCCCTGAGTTCAATCCCCAACACCAAAAAAAAAAAAAAAAAGAAGACCAAGAACTCTAAGAAGGCAGACTCTAAGTAGCGGAGAGAGCAGTGCCCCAAGAAGACAGTGCCACCCAGAATCTAGCAGGAAGAGGAGAAAGCGGTGGCAGGATGGTTGGCCTTCTAAGCAAGACCAGGCCAGAAGCTACGGAGGTTATAGAAGGGCAATTCAACCTTCGTCTTTACAGACAGCCCCGCTGCATTCCCCTGGGACACTTCCAGGCACCGACCCCTGCGCCCCACTCTGACTCCCCACCAGGATAGCCGATCCTCACGGCAAACTCAGTCTGCTGAGGTCTGTCCCGGGCCCGCTCCTCCACTGGGGCTGTGTGTGTTCCTGGCCAGGGCCAGACAAGCTTCGTCAGGTTTAGCGCTGAATGCAGGGTGGTCTCACAGCTCAGTCGTCTTCCAAGATGTGGGTGGGAAAAACTCACCCTGCTGGGCACAGTGGTGTACGCCTGTGATCCCAGGACTCCGGGGGCTGAGGCAGGAGGATCACAAGTTCAAGGCCAGCCTGGGAAACATGGCAACTTAGCAAGACTCTGTCTTAAAATAAAAAATAAAAAGGACCGGGGTGTACCTCAGTGTGAAGACACCAGGTTTAATCCCCAGTATCAGGGAAAAAAATAAAACTCACTGACCCAAAAATATCTATCTCTTCTGCAGGTAAATGGGTCCTATTTTAAGATAAATCCAGTGTAATTAAAATTACAAGAAAACAGGTTCAAAGGAGACCTCCCATTGTCTTTAATTATGACCGTGACGAGAAAGAAAAACAGCATAGCTTATTTAAAAGGTGTAATCCTAAAGTGAGACCAGAGGCAGACAGGGAGAGAAGAATGAAGACAGACATGTCACTGATGCTTTTTTTTTTGAAACAGGGTCTCACTATGTAGCCCATGGTGGCCTAGAATCCTCTGTGATCCTCCTGCCTCAGCCTCCCAAGTGCTGGGATTACAGGTGTGTGCCTCCATGCCCAGCTAGTGCTTCTTCTTGTTCTTTTTTCTTTTTGTTGGGGGAGGGGGATCTATTAGAGCTGCTGCCCTGAACACTCACCCAGCACAAACCCCGTACTTAGCCCAGCACCAACCATAAAGGACGACGCTGCTCCTGCTTTGAAAATAAAGACGTAAGCTCCCTGCACTGACACTCTGAAGGTGGTACCAGGCTGGGGCAGGAGGGATGCTTGGCAGCCTGCCCCGCCCGCACTGCTGCTCGCTGACCCTCCAGGGAGTCGAGGGACTCAGGGCGGCTCGTCGCAGCTGGTGCCGGAGTCAAGCTCACTACTGCACCCACCTAAGGCCACCCTGGGCCGGCTCACCCTGCAGCCTGGCACTTGAGGAATTCTCTCCTACGCTTTTAGAAACCAAGAGCCGCACCCAAGCAAATTTCACCCAGACTCACTTTGGAACATGAAAGCCCCGACGAGCATCCATCGCCATCTAAGAGAAGTACAAATACTACCCCGACACATCAGTCCCTCCGGCAAAAGTCCCACTTCCCACAGCCAAATGTTATTTTTTACAGCAGTTCTGCGAGATAAGGGAAGGCGTCTATCTCACAGGGGTGAGCCACTTTTTAAAAAATGGGTTTAAAAAGGGGGGTGGGGATTTAGCGCAAAGGTAGAGCATTTGCCTAGCATAGTACAAGGCCCTGAGTTCAATCCCCAGCAACAGCTCACACACACAAACATAAAAAAAGCCCATGTGCTTTTATTGCTATGTAACCAACAGGACTTCTGGATGCAAATGAATAAATCACCCTTGCAGTGATCTGCTGCCCGAGTTTCCCTGTCACACGAGGAGCAGACCCTGCGAGGTGACTTGTATCCTCATGAGTCAGGAGGAAGATAACAGATTGACACTGCTACCGGTGAATTATGAGATTTGTCTTTATCAGCGAAAATAAGGTCAGAAGGAAGCCCAGCCACCCCCTATTATATGTGTCTTCCGTCTGTCTTTCTGCATAATGTGATCTGGTGCGGCAGGAGGAGCCAAGTGGTCCGGTGTGTAAATTAGCCATTTTAAAAATCCACATTAAGTCTTTTGGGCCACCAGGGTACCTTTTAACGCACTGGTGCCGCTCTTCAATAGACACCGGTCTTCTTTCCACCTGACCTGCATTTCGATGACAGTCTGATGGGAAAGGTAGCCAGAAGGTCTCTCTGGAGCAGGTCTGAAACTGGAGACAAAGAGTACTGTGTTGAACCACAGCTGGATCCCAACTAGACAGCTAACTGATCACCAAGTTGAGCTTCTCTGAGCTCTTTCTAGAGAGAACTGTTATTAAGTAATCCAGCCTTCCTCTCCCAAAAGATTTCTCTGTGTGTGGAGTGCAGGACCACAGGACCTCTGAGGCCCTGCCTCCTTCCAAAGCTACGAGGAGGGACGAGTTTTATGTGAGGGAAGTTCTTCTTTGGAGACAGCATCTTGCTGTGTAGTCCAGGCTGGCCTCAAACTCACAGTGATCCTCCTGCCTCAGCCTCCCAAGTGCCAGGATCACCGGCTGTGCCACCACACCCAGTCACAAATGATATTCTTGAATAAATAATTCTTGGGCCTCTATGACATGTAAGCGCTGTACATGGCCAGCTGCTCTTTGTAGACTCACCCATTCATGCAACATGTTTTTATGGAAAACCTAGTGTGCCGGACATTGTTCAAAGCCCTGGGGAGCAGTGAATAAAACAAAGCCACTATCCTCGTGGATATCGGACCCAATGGGGACAGCAAAGATAGACAAACGCAAGCAGTTATGATGAGAAGCACATGCTGCAGTGGCTGCTGGGTGGGTTCGAACCCCACCTTTGTCAATGACTAGATGCACAGTTTAGGGAAGTTATGTAATGTTCGATGTCTCAGTTTTCTCATCTGTAAAATGGGAACAGTAAAAATGATAGTAAATCTTTAGAAGTGCTGTTTCCTAGGTAAAGGGTTTAGAACAGCACCTGTTCTCCTATATGGTAGTTAGTATTGTATGTCTACGTGCTGTTAAAATGAATTCCCCATGTGTCAGGCAGAGACAAAATAATGAATCAAAAAAGTAAAGCCACCACCACCACCACCACCACCACCCCCCACC
>PVJO010006799.1:0-36969 GCA_004026905.1 Hystrix cristata
AAAAAAAAATATTTGAGTGAAATTAGTTTTACCAGAAGGAAAACAAATAATTGAAACAATGAAACTGGAGACAACTCAGAGATTAGGATAAAAATTTTTATCATAAACTATGTGTCTCTAAAAAATGCCCATGTAGTGTAAGAAAAGCAGTGCTAAGCTGGGTGTGAAAGTGCATGCCTATAGTCTCAGCACTCAGGAGGCTGAGGCAGGAGGATTGCTGTGAGTTCAAGGCCAGCCTGGACTGCACAGTGAGTTCAAGACCAGCCTGGACTGCCTAGTGACACCCTGTCTCAAAAAAACCAAAAAGAAAACAAACAAACAAGCAAAAAATCCCAAAAAGAAACAAAAAAAAAAAAGGAAAAACAAGAAAAGCAATGCCATGAAGAAGAATGGTTTGATTATGTTTATTTTTGTTTACTTTTATTTAGAACTTGATAACATTTTAGTACGTTCTCTTTTACCTCATTTTATTAGTTGTATGCTACTTAAAATTGTCAAATTCACTTTGCTTATTTTCTTTGTTATGCATAACTTCCAGTTTTCGCCATATTACCATAATTTAATGTTTTCATTTCTTATCAGTGATCCTTTTAACAAACTTCCTTTATTTCTCTCGGGTGCTTTGTTTCCAGGGCTCAGCAGAGTTTGCAGGGAAGCCGCTTGAGTGCCTTGTCTCTGAATTTGCTCATGCTGGGAACAATGTAATCATCATCCCTTTCCTCAAGAGGCCCTCAATTTTCATGTTCCCTCAGAACTTTACATATATTGTTAATATCTTATTCTGGTAGCAAATATTTCTAATGAGAAGTCTAAGGCCAGCCTCTTTTAAAGTTTCATATCTTTTTAATGATACTATAGGGTTTCTAGGAGAGGGGAGGAGCTGCTGTATACACTTCATCTTCATCCACCCATCTTTCCTCCTAAACCATTGCCTCTCTGTCTGGTCCCCAAAGGGAGATAATAAGGTTGTCTCTCTGTGTCTAGTCTTACTAGGGTAGACAGGTAAAATACATGGTGTCTAATTAAATTGGAATTTGGAGTAAACAATGAATGCTTTTCTATTAGTGCAAGTGTGTCCAGATACAAATGGGAACCCTGTCATTTTGTTCGTTAAATCTGGAACCCTTTGGTACTAGTCACATTAGTCTGAAAGTTTGAAATATTTGACCCAGATATCAATGTCAGATATCATTGATTTTGTGAGGATTAGTTCTTTGGAATTTCTCTTGTTTTTGCTTTGTTTAGGTTTACTATTTTTGAGGAGTTTCAACATTTTCAGAAAAAAAACATATTCTTATCTTTAATATTATGTTAGTTTTTCTTTTAATGCCACTTACCATTTCCCTTTCTCATTCTTAAATTCATGTATTTGTATTTTCTTTTCTCCCTTTTTAAAAATCTTTGGTAGTATAGTGGTTTACCTAGAGTTATGTTTTAGGTCTAGAATGTCGCCCTAAAGCCTTGTATGTTCAGAGGTGGGGCATTTAAAAAAATGTTTTTGAATGTTTCCTATATTTATCCCTTTTTGAAATGGGGTCTCATGATTTGCTCAGGCTGGTCTCAAATTCCTGGGCTCCAGTGACCCTCCTGCCTCCCTTCCCTCCTCCACCAAACTGGGACCACAGGCATGCACTACCATGCCTGGCTGATTATTTTTATACTTACATCAATTTCTTCTTGTTGTTATTACTTTTGGCAAAAACTGAAACCCTTATTTACCAGAAGTATCCTTTAGCTCAGTGGACATCATTACATACAAAACTGTCAAGTTCAGTCTTTGGACTTATGTGCTTAAGGTTAAAAAGATAAATGTCCCTGCGCTAGAAATGAGGGTTTGAGCCAGGCATGGTGGCGCATGCCCGCAATTCCAGCTACTCAGGAGGCCGAGGCAGCGGGATCACTTGTTTGAGACCAGCCTAGACAAATTGTTTTACTTTTAATTAGTACTTGTGTGCAATACATAACAATAACATTCATTGCGAGGAGTTGATAAATGTGCGCAATACATCTTAATTCTTTTTACTTCCCTTTCCACTCCTCATCCTCCCCCATCTCTTCATTTCTTGGTCAGAGATGGGGCTTTTGGAAGGTGATGGAAGCACCCACAAGGGTGCCACTCATGAACGGATTAATCCACTGATACATTCATAACTGAATGTGTTGTTAGAAGGTAAAGTCCGGATGGAAGAGACGGGTCACTGGGGGCCTGACCTGGAAGGGTGTATCTCCCTACATGGTGCCTCCCCACTCGCTCTGCTTCCTGACCACCACAATGTGAGTAGCTGTCCTTCGCTAGACTCTTCCCTCTGCCCTTTCTGCCTTGGAGCCAGCCGACATGGACTGAATCTATGAGCCAAAATAAACTTCTCCTCCTTTAAGATGTGGGTGTTGGGTATTGTGTCCCAGTGATGAGGAAGTGACCAAGACATCTACTTTGTTTACTCTGCCCCCAAAGGATTAGCTCTTGTGTTTAGCAATCTGTTTTACTTTTTGTTTTCTAATTCATTATTTACTATTTTTTAATTAAAATTTATTTTTGTAAGTTCCAGTATTATTTATGAATATAATATTCACACATTCTTAAGTGTACAACCTAATGGCTTTTTACTTTTGTGTATTTGCATGTAACATCATCATTCAGATAAAGTTATAGAACTTTTTATCACCCCAGAAAGTTGCTTCCTGCCATTTCTCTATGTATACCACTCTATGCCACCCAAGAGGCATTCGCTCTGCTGATTCCCATTACCATAAGTTACAAGGGCTATTCTTAAATGCCTAATATGTAGATATTACAGTGTATATGGAGGTCTGGCTTCTTTTTTTGAACTTTATTCAAGTTACTCAATGTGTGTATTAATGTTTAATTTATTAGTTCTTACATATATTTTGTTATTTTTCCAATTTAAATGTCATGGCCTCTTCATCTTCTTCCTCTTCCCCTTCCTCTTCTTGTTCTCCTTCTTCTTTCTTCTTCTTTTTGCTTGATAATGTGTGTTTCAGGCCATAGACTTTGTTGTGGTGCAGTGTTAAGTTTTTCCCTTGGGTTTTTTTTTTTTTTTTTTTTTTTGGTGTTGGGGATTGAACTCGGGGCCTCGTGTTTGTGAGGCAAGCACTCTAACCACTGAGCTAAATCCCCAGCCCCTCCCTTGGGTTTTAATAAGTCTTAACTTTCATGGTTGTTATTTCTAACACCTTGGCTGCTCCCCTTTGATTTACTCTTGGACCCAAGAGTTGTGTAGAATAATCTGTCTCAAAATTTTTAAAATATTTGGGTTTTTAGTATTTACCTCCATTCTGCTTTTATTGCATTGCAATCAGAAAATTTATGTTATGCCTTTTCCATTAAAAATCATATTGAAATTTCTTTCCTGTATACTATATACTACTTTAAAAATATTGCACTGGTAAATTTTGTTTTTTAGAACTCATGCAAAATTTTCAAAGACTGATTACAGGATAGAACACAAAAGCTTAATGATACAATTAAAAAGATTAAGAACAAAAATTTTCCCCTCCTTCTGTAGACATTACTCTAATTGTCTTTTGGCATTTAAAACTGTTGAAAAGTATGAATTTAGCTTGATTTTTCTTTCATGCATTCTGTTTATTTTGCCTAATTACTTATAGACTTTTTTCTTTGAAGCTCAATAGCTTTACTATGTTTCTCTTTCAATGGTTTGGTAATAACTCCTACTTGTGTAGAGTTAAGCCCTTTCAATTTGTACATTCCTATTCTCTTTTGTTTCAGAAAATGACTTTCTATTATCATTCTTTATTTTTCATTTCCACTTATACTGATTTTTTTCTTCAGGACTATAATTGTAGGATGTTGGAGATCCATTATATTTATTTCATGCCTATCATTTTTATACTTTTTTATTTTCCTTTACATTCTGTGGTCTTCTATGCAGTCCTCTATATTTCTGACTCTTTGTTTACCAATATTGATTTTACTTCTTCCTGTTATCATTCTAGTTTTCACAATGAAATGTTTTCATTTTCTTCTGTTGTCTTATCCCTCAGTTAAGCTCACAGTTTCTTCTTCTTTCTTTTTTCCTTCCTCCCTCCCTCCCTCCCTTCCCCCACCCCTCCTTTTCCTTCTTTCCTTCCTTCCCTCCTTCCTTCTTAGACACATTTTCACCACATAGTTCAGGCTGTCCTCAAACTCATGATCCTCCTGCCTCAGTGTCCCAAGTGTTGGAACTACAGGTGTGCAACACTGTGCCCTTCATGTCCTTTTTTGTAAAGTGTATATCTTGTTAGATTTTTCACAACTTTGAGATCTTATGTAGTAATATTTTGTGTACTACAAAGAAATGTTTCCTGGAATAACTATTTTTCCAAATATATTCCTTATCTTCTCCCTTTTATTGTACAAGTTTTTTTTTTTTAATTTTAGTTAACATGAAAAAAATTGTACATACTTATGGGATACTATGTGATGTTTTGACACATTTACACATTTGTTTAATGTTCAAATCAGGGTAGGCATGAATGTCTCCTCAAACATTTATCATTTTTTGTGATGAAAACTTTCAAAATCCTTTCTTCTTGTTTTGTTGATGTATGTAGTGCATTATTGTTATCTTTATTCCATTTGTTTATAGCATCAATTTTTCCCTTCTTACCCAGCCCCCATCTTTCTGTTTTGGTGTGTTGTCGGTTAAACTTAGTTGTCAACTAGGTTAGTTTGGGAGCCACTTAAGGGATTAGTGAAGCACACTTCTAGGTGTGTCTGTGTGGGTAATGGAGGTCAGCCTTGGGCTGTGAGTGTGGTCCTTGGCTTCTTCCTCTTTGGGTCTGTGCCCCCAGTTCTACTCCCCCAGCTGCCATGAACTAAGCAGCTTTGCTCTGCCTGGTCTTCCACCATGAAATTTCTGCCTTGGAGCCAGCCAATCATAAACCAAATCCCTTGAAACCATGAGCCAAAATAAACGTCTTCTCTTTCAAGTTGTGGGTGTCAGATATTGTGTCTCAGCAACAGAAAAATGGACAAACATTGGTTCTATATCTGGTCCCCTGTCCCCTCTGTCTCTGGCATTGATCTCCTGTGCTCTGCTTCGTGGACCCCATGAACAGAGCCGGTTTGTTCCGCCATGCCCTTCCACCGTGATGTTTTCTGTGTTGAAGTCTGTTGACCACAGACTTAACTCTCTGAAAGTATGAGTCTAGTAAACCTCTTTTCCTTTAAATTGTGGGTGTTGAGTATTTGGTCCCAGCAATGAGAGAGCTAATACTTTTGGTGCTGGTTTTGTTATAAACTGCACAGATGCCATGTTTAGAACTTTATCTAAATAATCTCTGAATAGAGGCAGTTCTTTCTGACTTGTTATTTACTCCGGAAGTAGATGGTGGAATTGGATTTTCCCTCTAATTCTTTTTTCAGTATATTTGAGAGTTTTAAAATTGTGCTCCTGGGCTCTGAGAGTTAGACTTCAACTCTTAAATCTCTGCTTGAGGGCAGGGGGACAAAATAAGGAGTCTTGCTTCAGAAGTGCTGCCTTCCCATTCTTTGCTATTTCATGTGATGAACACTCTGTCCTGAGCCCACCCTCCTCAGCTTCTGACCATTCAGCATTTCAGGTCCACTGTTCACTCTGGCAGGAGGAGGGCTTGGGGGGGGCAATGAGACTCACTGTTGAAGTCTTTCATTTCCTGATTGTTTAGGTTTATTTATAGATGTCTCCTCAAAGCTTCATTCATATGCTCCTAGGTAGGAATTTTGGGGAGTGATTAGATCATGGGGAGGGAAGGATCAGTCAACAGTTTATAACTGACTTGCTGTTAGGAGTAGAATCTTGTCAGAAGAAGTGAATCACTGAGGATGTGCCCTAGCAGGTTTTATGTTTTCCAGGCTCCTCTCTTCACTCTCTGCTTCCATGCTCTGAGCAGTTCTCCTCCACAAAGCCCCTGTGCCATGCTGTTCTGCTTAGAGCCAGACAACTATTGGCTGAAACCTGTAGAAACTGTGAGCCAAAATAAACCTCCCCTCCCTTAAATTGTAGGTATTGAGTATTTTTGTCCCAGCAACAAGGGCAGTAATTAAGACACTGGCTTAGAGTCATTTAATTTAACCAAGCATGTTTTTGGCTTCTATTTATTGTCTTTCTCACTTCCAGAATTTTTCATGATTTTCTTTCAGGGGCGAGGTAGAAAACACATAAGTATAAAATAGCACATCTTCAACTCCACTTCAGCATACAGCAGTTGCTCAATAAATACTTGTTGAATTGATATCTGTAATTCCTCACTCACAGCTTCTGCCCTATTTTTACAAGCACACAGTTTTGGGTGGATTTCCATTCTTTGATTTCACCTTGGATGAACATTTTGGGCTCTATTTTTTGGTAGTTCTCATCCATTTCTGTGAGTTTCTGGGAGGGGAACTAAGTAAATATGCATTCATTCTGTCACCTTTTAGCAAAAAAGTTCTCCAATTGTTATTTTAAAAGAAAATGTAAATAATGAGACAACTATTCCTATGGGATGTATTTAAGAAACTGTTTGAGACAGCGAGCACCTCCTTTTCTGAGCATCCTTGTCGCTGGTGCTGGGGTCTGCTCCAGAGTTCACATGGCCCTTGGTTCATGACTGCTATGCAGCATTTTGACTCATGCTTTTATTTTGACTTTGGGACCTGTGTTTCTGAGGACACATGCTTATACTCTCATCATCTTTACCCAAGCTTCTGAAATTTGAGTTAATTTCCAAGTTGATACTTCCTTTGATTTTACATATCTTGCTTCTATTTTCCTGCTTTTATACCCAAGTATGTTTCTAGAATCAAATATCTGGACTGCTTATTGCTCAAAGTGACCAAAATTTGGGAGATAGGAGTTAGTGAAAAGGAATTAGGTTTATTTACAAGCCAGCCATGAAGCAGACAGGGGTCTGCCTCCTCAAAGTGTCAGCAGGGTTTAGGGTAGAGGTCCTGGGTCCAGAGGTACAAAAGGACTAGGTCTTGCCACTTTTTCCAAGGTACCAGTGAAGACATGAGCAGTGGTGAAGGCAAGAAGACAAGGACACCAGCACTATTAGCCTTGTCTCTGGAGGTACTGACATGAGCTCCCAAATTATATAGGGAAAGAGGAGTAGAAGTATATGTAGTCAGGTAGTCTTGGTCATACTGTGGTCTAGCTGATAATCATCTCAAGACTGGTCAGGAGTGTCTTTTGTGTTTTTGTTTTTTTTTTTTTGACGGAGTTTCACTACTATGTAGTCAAGGTTGGCCTCAAATTTGCAGCAATCCTCCTGCCTTGGCCTCCCAAATGCTGAGATTACAGGTGTGCACCACCCAGCTTATTGCAAGATGTTTATAGATCATATCCCATTGTTCCCAGGATCTAAGGTGAAAGCAGGAGAGGATGACCCAGAATAAAGGAGACAAATGTAAAATGCAGGCAAAGATGCCAAGTTTTTAATCCTGTTTTTAAAAGTTACCTACTGGATATTTATTTGCAGATGTAAGTGAAGGTCACTACTTTGGTGAAAACAAACTTTTAGGTTCTTGTTATGAAAGCTCTATCTTGAGGGGCTCAGGGCACAAAAAGCTTTCATTTTTTTATTTTTTATTTTTTAAAAGGCTTTTATTTTTGAGGGAAAGGAGATAGTGAGGCTGTAGGCTGGGCAAGTCCTTCATCGGAATGTGTCTGCTCTAGAATGTTATGATAGACTTCGACCTCCTGGAACCAGCTCCTGCATTTCCTTCTCAGAAGGACATATTATTCTTCTGCAAGTTCAGTCATGTGCTTTGTGCTTGTTGATGACACAGGAAATGTTCTTTACCCTAGAATCATCTAGGTGGGGCTTCTCTTCAGCCAAAGGATTAGGGAAAGGCAAGGATGAGGGGGCAAAGGGCATTATCAAGGGACCCCAAGTTACAAGTCCACCCTCACTCATGATCCAGGTGCAGAGCTTATTTGTATGAATGGCCCAGCAGTTTGTATTTATTACTTCAAGTTCCTTTGATGTTATCTTAATCCTGTTTTCCTGCAGTTTTAGGAAAATGACTTCTATGGATGGAAGTTGTGGAAAACAGATGAACTGAGATAGAGACATTATGGCATTTTATTTTAACTGATCTTATTGCATTAAAATGTCCAGGATGTTGAAAGAATAACAGAAACCGAATTTTCTGTATTCCTATCTCGTTAGTATAGAGTCTTGTTTAGAACAATTAGAAGAACATTGGAGTTTTCTCTAAAGCAATCTCATTTATATTTACAAAAGTGCAGGTACGTGGTGTGAAACAAAGGGTTGTGGCTCAGTGCCTGAGTGTTCTTCTGGGGTGCGTAATCAGTGATTGCCAGTCAGCTGTGTCACTTGGCCTTTTGGTGCCTCTGATTGTTTTTGAAATTGGAAACCTTATACATCATGAATTTTGTAGCCTAATGGATATTGTGTTGATTGAGAAGGTGCTGTGAGCTCACCAGATGTCCTCATCCATGAAGGAAGAAAGCCCAAGGTCTTACATACTTGGCTGGGATTCTTAGTGTTTCTCTTTAGTCCTGGATCAAAGCTTCTGTAGCTGGCTGGAAGCCAGTCCAAAAGGAAGTTTCAACTCCTTCCAGAAAAATTTAAGATTAAGAGAATGGTAGGCAAAATAATCATTTAAAAGTATAAGTTATTATTTCCTTTCAATGTAGTCAGACTGTATTACTTTAAGAAACCTGAGACTTCCGGGAAGATGGTGGAGCAGAGAGAAGCAGAGTAAGAGCCTCTCCTAGATTTGTTGTCCAGACACAGGAATATAGCAATTTAGGGAAGAGAAGAAGGACGGAAGTGCGTTCTCAGGACCCAGCAGGGAGCTGAAGCAAGAATTGAAGCCCATGGGGAAAGCAAAAGGAGAGACCGGCCCAGAAGAAGAAGGTGATGGATGAATGGTGCTTTCTCCCAGAGCTCCGGCTCATGACCCCAGCTCAGAGACCCACCTCGCAGCCCCACCTTGCAGCCTCCAGGTTACAGCACTGGATCACAGTCTGAGCTCACGGCCTCGAGTAACAGCTTGGCTCATGGCCCCAACTCGCAGCCCCAGCTCTCGGAGTGAGTGATGCAGTTTGAGCTGCAGATGCACGGTGACTACTGGAGACCCCAGAGACCTCCATGGAAAGACACAAGATGGAGCAGAGTGGTGGACACTGAGGACTGCAGTGGCTGGTAAGTTACCTGAGTCATCTGATCTTGGACGGCCCCCAGGAGAGGGTGGCAATCAGCCGATTGCCATCTTGGAAAGGGGCAGAGCTCAGAACTCAGAAAAGCTGCTAGTGGCTTTTGGTGCTGGGGCAAGGCAGGGCAAGGTGGGAAAGGTGGTAGAGCAGAGTTCAAACTCAAGTTGGAAGGAGGCAAATGAGCCAAGTTCAAACTGGCAGGGAACTGAGTCCAAGCTGATGGGAGACACACAGTGTGTCTCCAGCTGAACAGATTGGGTTTCAACCCCACAGCCAGTGATCAGGCTGAACTTCAATGGAATGGTGAAGCCTTGCTATTGAACCCAGCTGGGAGCATTCACTACTCTGCCATTAATCAACAAAGACCTGGGCCTGTCTACTCTGTCTAGCAGTGACAGCAGAGATATGCCTGGAAGTGGACATTTTTCTTTTCTTTTCTTTTCTTTTCTTTTTTTTGTATTTTTTCCCTCTCTGTTCTTCTTTTTCTTGTTTTTCTTTTTTCTTGTTTTTAAAGGAAAGTGACTTTCTAGTGTTTTGCTCTTATTGTTTTGTTCTGTCCTTGCTTTTACTTCTTCCTTCTCTCCTTCCCTTCTGTTTTCTTTACTAGCTCCCCAAAGTTTATATAATTTCCCCCTGGCTTCTAACCTTGCTTCTCATATCTTTCTCTTCTTCTATTTCTCTATTCTATCCTCCTAACTGCTTTGGAATTTTCTCCCCTGAAAGTAAAATCTATGTATTGAGGGCATATTTACTGTATGCAAGTTTCTGGTCTAGTTCAGCTATTGTTATATAACCACAAATCTAGTTCACATGGTTTAAGGTGGCAGATCAATAGTTACCACAATTTGTTATTTTCTAGACTGTGTTTGATGTTATTGTTTTTGCTGATTGTACTACTTTAGCCAAGGTAACAGGATTGCTCTACTCAGTTCTTCCTTGCATGCCAAGATTGAGGTTGGCAGAGGGTCACAAATAACACTCTAGGCTGCGGTCAAAGAACTAGGGGCTGGCCAAATAGAAACTTCTCAGCCTCAGTAAATTGAAGAGGCAAGATCTTATAGCAGACTCATAACATAAAAACAAGTTACACCTGTAAGATATCTCTGAGGAAGTAGTCATTTCCAAAAGGTTCTCAAAACTAGCAAAAAAAGCTACCTGCCACAGGCAATTTATAAGCATCAACCCAGGAACTAAACTAAAGATCAAAAAATAGAAAATGAGAAGACACACAAATAAGACGCAATCCCATACCTCCAGCTCACCAAAAGCAAACCCAGGGGGTAATGAAGTGGAACAACCTGAGAGCTTCCCACTCAGACTCTTGGATGCACTAATAGCAAAAGTAACAAAGCAGATGAATGAGGCTCTAGACAACATCAAAACAGAAGTCATTTCCAGAATGAAAGACATGATTAGTGACTCTAGAGCAGATACAGATAAAAAAAAGAAGAGCTTAGAAAAATGATGGAGACCATAAGTACCCAACAGAGGAAAGAAATGGAATCCATGAAACAGATTCAAACAGACGTCCAAGAGATTAAAAATTCTATTGAAAGTATTGGCAGTAGAATGAAACGATGTGAAGAGAGAATCCCAGCTATAGAAGACAAAGTTGTGATTAATGATTGAGAAAAGAAAGAGTTCTTCAAAGTGGTAAGGGACCATGAAAAACCAACATGACAGCTGCTAGATGACACAAAGAAAAATAAGATTGATAGGAGTCAAGGAAAAAGAAGGAGATAGCACAAATCGCATAAGAAACCTGTTCAGAGGAGTAATGGCAGAAAACTTCCTAAGTATGGAAAAAGAACTGGACATACAGATAAGTGAGGCATAAAGAACTCCAATTAGTCATGATCAACAAAAATCTACCTCAAGGCATATAATAGTCAAGATTCCAGAAATTCAACACAAGAACAGAATATTGAAAGCTGTTAGAGAAAAGAAACAAATAGCCTATAAAGGAAAGCCCATCAGAATAACAGCAAACTTCTCAACACAAACCCTCAAGTCAAGGAGAGTTTGGAGTGAAGTATTTCAAGCCCTAAAAGACAACAACTTTCAGCCCAGATTGATGTACCCTGCAAAACTGTCTTTCAAAATTGATGGAGAAGTAAGATACTTCCATGACAAAGAACACCTGAAGAGATTCATGACCACCAAACCAACACTCCAAAATATTCTGAAAGACATTCTGGAAAGAGAAAATGAGGACTACAACTCCAGGAATTGCAACAGAATGAATCCTTCAGGCAAGGCAAGTAATTAAACAGAAGGGAAAACTAGGAAGCCAAGAACAGGTAAATAATATGACGAGAATAAGTCAACATATGTCAGTTATAAACATCAATGTAAATGGTCTCAACTCACCAATCAAAAGAAACAGACTGGCAGAATGGGTCAAGAAGCAAGATCCAGAAATATGCTGCATACAAGAAACATATTTAATTCAAAAAGAAATTCATAGACTGAAAGTCAAATAATGGAAAACAATACTTCATGTGACAGGAACCTGGAAAAAAGCAGGGGTAGCTTTCTATTGGCAGACAGAGTTGATTTAAAGCCAAGACTCATTAAGAGAGACAAAGAAGGTCATTACATCCTTGTAAAGGGAAAAATCTAAGAGGAAGAGATGACACTCGTAAATATATATGCACCAAATACCAGTGCGTCTAACTACATGCAACAAATATGACGGACATGAAAAACCAAATAAGCGCCAATACGATTGTAATGAGGGACTTTAAGACCCCACTGTCCCAAATAGACAGATCAACTAGACAAAAAGTCAACAGGGAAATATCAAAACTAAACCAAACTCTTGAACAAATGGACCTAGTAGATGTATACAGAGTATTCCACCCCGCAACATCAGACTACACATTCTTCTCAGCTGCACATGGGACTTTCTCCAAAATAGACGACATACTAGCTCATAGAACATGCTTAAGCATATGCAAAGGAATTGAAATTATCCCACGCATACTATCAGACCATAGTGCATTGAAACTGGAAATAAACAGAAAAGAGAACCACAAAAATTCCATAAACACTTGGAAATTAAATAGCACCCTCCTGAACAATCAGTAGGTCACAGATGAAATTAAAGAAGAAATTACACAGTTTCTACAATTGAACAATAATGCCGATACAGCCTACCGAAATTTTTGGCACACAATGAAAGCAGTCCTATGAGGGAAATTTATAGCATTGAACTCCCATATCAGAAATCAGAGCAAGCTCAAATAAACAACCTAATGTTGAACCTCAAGCTTCCAGAAAAAGAAGGACATTCAAACCGAAAGCTAGTACGTGGGAGAACAATATAAAGCTCCAAAATGAAATTAATGCAATAGAAACTAAGAAAACAATACAAAGAATCAATGAATCAAAGAGTTGGTTCTTTGAAAAATTAAATAAAATTGATGAACCTTTATTCAGTCTTATTAAAAAAAGGAAAGAAAAGACCCAAATTCATACAAATAAGAATGAAAAGGGTGAAATCACAACAGATCCTGAAAAAATCCAGAAGATCATTAATACCTACTTCAAGAACCTGTATTCTAGTAAAATCTAAAATACAGAAGAAATAGATGTCTAGATACATATGAATTACCAAAACTGGATCAAGAAGATATAAAAACTCTAAATAACACAATATCAGCCACCAGAACTGAAGAAATAATTAAAAACCTACCAACGAAGAAAAGCCCAGGTCCTGATGGATTAACTGCTGAATTCTATAAGAAATTTAGAGATGATTTAATGCCACTAATTCTGAAACTCTTTAACGAAATTGAAACAGAAGCAACACTCTCAAATTCATTCCTGGAAGCAAGCATTACCCAGATACCAAAGCCAGAAAAGGATCCAACATAAAAAGAGAACTACAGGCCAATCTCATTAATGAACATAGAGGCAAAAATCCTCAATAAGATACTGGCAAACAGAATGCAACACATTATCAAGAAGATTATACACTATGACCAAGTAGGATTCATACCAGGGATGCACGGATGTTTCAACATATGCGAATCAATAAATGTGATACACCATATTAACAGAACTAAGGACAAAAACCATATGATCATCTCAATAGATGCAGAAAAGCATTTGACAAGGTCCAACACCCGTTCACCATAAAAACCCTGCAAAAAATGGAAATAGATGGTCTTTTTCTCAATCTGATAAAAGCCATCTATGGCAAACCAACAGCCAAATTCATACTAAATGGTCAAAAACTAAAAGCTTTTACTCTAAAATCTGGAGCAAGACAAGGATGTCCACTCTCACCACTCTTATTCAATATAGTTCTGGAAACATTAGCCAGAGCAATCAGACAAGAGAAAGAAATAAAAAGAACAAGGATAGGAAAAGAAGAAGTTAAATTATCACTATTTGCAGATGACATGATACTCTATATAGAAGACTCCAAAAACTCCACCAAGAGACTTCTAGATTTAATAACCAAATTCAGCAGCATAGCTGGATACAAAGTCAACACTCAGAAATCAGTAGCCTTCCTGTACACAAATAATAGACTCACTGAGAGAGAAATTAGGGAAATAACACCTTTCACAATAGCATCCACAAAAATTAAGTACCTAGGAATCAATGTAACAAAGGAAGTAGAAGATCTATACAATGAAAACTACAGTACTTTGAAAAAGGAGATTGAAGAAGATATCAGAAAATGGAAAGATATCCCTTGCTCCTGGGTAGGAAGAACCAGTATTGTGAAAATGACCATACTCCCAAAACTATTATACAGATTTAATGCAATCCCAATTAAATTACCAATAGCATAGCTCATAGAATTAGAGAAAACAATCCTAAAATTCATTTGGAGCCAAAAATAACCTATAATAGCAAAAGCAATTCTGAGCAACAAAAGCAAAGCAGGGGCCCTCACAATCCCTGATCCAAAATTATACTACAAAGCTACTGTAATAAAAACAGACATGGTACTGGCACAAAACCAGACCCAAAACCAGGACCAATGGAACAGATTAGAAGATGCAGAAACAGGTCCAAACACTTTCAGTCACCTTATCTTTGACAGAGGGGCCAAACAACCTCACTGGAAGAAAGATAGCCTCTTTAACAAATGGTGCTAGCAAAACTGGTTCTCCACATGCCAAAGGTTAAAACTAGACCCATATCTTTCCCCATGCACTAAGCTAAAATCAACGTGGATCAAAGATCTAAATATCAAAATAGAAACACTAAATCTTTTGGAAGATAAAATAGGTAGAACCCTTGAAGACATAGGTGTAGGCTAGGACTTTATGAACAAATCCCCAATTGCCCAGGAAATATCATGAAGAATCAACACCTGGGATCTGATCTTATTAAAAAGATCACAGCAAAAGAAACCACCAACAGAATGAAGAGACAACCAACAGAGTGGGGAAAAATTTTTGCCAGCTATTCCTCCAACAAAAGACTAACGTCTCGAATATATAAAGTACTCAAAAAATCAGACCCCCCAAATTTAAAGACCCAATCCAAAAGTGGGCAACTGTAATGAATAGACACTTCTCAGATGAAGAAGTACAAACAGGAGATAGACATATGAAAAAATGTTCAACATCACTGGTCATTCAAGAGATGCAAATTAAAACAATGCTGAGATTCCACCTCAGTCCAGAAAGAATGGCTATTATCAGCAGATCAGCCAATAGCAAATGCTGAATGGGCTGTGGAGAAACAAGAATACTTCTCCACTTTTGTTGGGAATGTAGGCTGGTGCAATTGCTATGGAAATCAATGTGGAGATTCCTTAGGGAACTAGAACTAGAGATTCCATTTGACCCAGCTATTCCTCTTCTTGGTATCTTCCCAAAAGAATTAAAAGCATCATACTGCAGCAATATATGCACACCCGTGATTATAGCGGCACAGTTTGTAATAGTTAAATCTTGGAACCAGCCCAAACAGCAGAATGGATAAAGAAAATGTGTTTTTTTTAATACATTGGAGTACTACTCTGCCATAAAGAATCATAAGCTTGAGATATTTCTAGGTAAATGGATACACCTTGAGACCATACTCTTAAGTGAAATAAATCGGATACACATGTTTAAATACCGCATTGTCTCTCTGGTGTGAGAAACTGAAAGTTTAAATAATGACTAAAATGTATTATATTGGGACAGAGAACAAGAGAGGGGGAGGGGGACAGGAATGGAGGGACAAGAGAAATAAGAAATGGAAGGAAAAAATGGAAACAAAGCTTTTGTAAATAAGGAGGGAGGAGGGGATGAGGGAAGGGGAAGGGAATGAGAACAAAGAGGCAATAAGATATATTATGTACAGTTACAAATTCCCTGTGGTGAATGTTATCACTATGTATATCTAAAATGTACCATTAAAATAAAGAGAAAAAAAAAACCTGTAAGATTTTTCAAACTCTCTTTTTAAACTCTCATTTCAGATTTTTTTTTTTCATTTAAAATATTCATGTCATTCAACAATGAGAGTCTTATTCTGGGATTTTAAATGAAATTTGAAATTATAGTAATCAGAAATTGAAGCAAGTCCTGTTGTTTCTCTGTTTGAGTTTTGTTTTTAAATTGTGCTTTTTACGTTTATTTTACGAATTACAATCTTATGCTAGATATTTCCTGTCTGGAATGCTTTCATTCCAGGTCACATGTGGCTGGCTCATCCTTCAGACCTGAGACCCTCTTTGATGATCCCTACAAAATAGCTACTGATCATTCCCTTTCACTTTTTCTTTCAATTCAATCTCTGCATAGTGTTTGTGGCTATTAAATATTTCCCTTCCTTTCCGTTCCCCTTTTCTCCTTTGTCTTTGCCCTTCTCTCTTCAGTTTTAGAGAGCTGTGTTTGTTTAGATGTCTGTCCCAGCTTCTCACAAGCTCAGGTAAACTCCAAGATAGCAGACACCGTATTAGTCACCTCTATTTCTAGTACCTAGAACAGGACTCAGATTAGGCTGCCATCAAACACGAAATGAATTAATGAAGAAATGCATTACATGCTTCCTAATATTCCACTGAACACAATATTGAAGTAATTAAAATTAGTGAATGTTCCATAAAACATCAATTAATATTGGAGTGAGAGTCTGAATCACTGAGCAGCCCCATCCTTAGATAAGATGTACTTCTTTGTAAGGTCCCTTGTGTAGGTTTTTAATAAATCCCTGTCTCTGAGAGTACCTGATTTTTCCAAACTAATGGCACTTCTTTTGACCCCATTTCTGAGTCTATCTTACGTGCAATCTTTGGTCTCCTTTTTCTTATTTTACCTGGCTGTGTCTAATACATAATTACTTCAAAAAATGATGTGATCAGATGGGTATGGTGATGCATACCTATAATCCTAGCCCTCTGGGAGGCTGAGACAGGAGGACTGTTTGATCCCGGTCTGGGAGTTTAGTGACTTAGCAAGACTCTGCCTCAAATTAGAAAATAAAAAAGGGCCAGGGATGTAACTCACTGTGAAGGCCTAGATCCACTCCCATACCCAATAATGCAAAAGAAAATAAAACAAGACAAAAGCCAAACGCAAAGTGATCATATCATACAACAGAGGGAGTAGCCTGACACAATGACTAGTTTTTACTGATTTCTTGAGTATTGGATTTTGTTATACAGTGCAGTATTCTTTTGGCAGTTCACATAAATGCATTACCTATTGTAGGTACTGGCAATATGTAGATAAGACTGCAGTTTTCTGATGAGCTCACATATTGTTGAGGAAGACAGATGTATAAGCACATAATTTTGTAAGTTCAGAAGTTGTTATAGAATTTATATATTGTTTCTTGGAAATTGCATAGGAATTTGCCAAGATGGTAGGGACATAAATGTTCCTAAATAAGTGCTTAGTGGTCTCTTAGGCTATTCAACTTCAAATCATTTTTATACCAATTCTTACCTTGTACCAAATGCTTCTGTAGCAATGAGGATGCTTCTTAGCAGTGTCTAGCGAATGACACACACTTAAAAAATGTTCGATGAATAAATAAATAATTTTTCCTTATGGGAAACAAAAATCCATCAAAAATTTCTAGTGCTGTGTACGATAGTAAGCTTACACTGATGCGGAGTGGAAGGACCTCCAGTTAGGGCAGCCTGGAGCCTGCGAACCTGCCAGGGAGGACCCGGGAGGGAACCAACTGTCTTGTTCTCCTCAGAACACCAGAGCAACAGCATGTACAGCGCTGCGCGAACCGAGGAGGGGGATGGGTTTGAGGGAAAAAGGTAGAGATAGGCAGAGGAAAGAGCAAGGACTATTCCATCCACGGACAGTTGGGCACTGTGAATATTGTGTTGCTTAGAAGGGTTCAGAGGCAAATGTTCTGAGTTTGAATTACTGGATTGTTTTTGTTACTCTCTAAAGTTACAACCTTTGAAATGAAATCTTTTTTTTGCTGTTTTCCTTTAAGACCTGATATTTGTCAAGTTTGGTCCCTGCTTTAGGGCAGTTTAGCTTTTTATTAATCTATTTTTTTCTTAAAGAAAAGCAGTGGCAATGTTCCTTTAATAAGACTTGTCTGTGGTGGAAGAATCTCGCCCCAGCGTTTCCCCTGCGCTGACAGAGACTGAGCTCACGGTGGAATCTGTTAGTTAAGGCAGGCTTGGAGAAGGCACCCCAGTCTGCTGGCTGCTACCGAAGTCATTCCAAATCCAAGATTCTGTAGTGGTTCCCAGTATGTGATGTGGTGATCCCTGGATCTCAGCTGGCCAAAATCTATGACAGACGTGTGCCATCCGTATTATGACTAATGTTTTCCATTTAAAAAACTTGAAATTACTTTTAAATATTAGGTCTGTTCTAAACGACTCACAGAATCACAGGCTTTGTGTGCCAGTTATTTCCTCCCAATTACAGCAATAAAATAATAACTCATAAAGTAAGCATATTCTTATATCTTGTGTCTCTGGGACAGTGGCTTTACACTGTGCTCTGGTGCCAGCCCTAACGATCAGAGCATTGGTTGAACTCCAGAGGCGGGCAGAGAACCGTGGAGGAGCCCCTGTCCCTCTGTCTGTGGACTGCTGGGTCAGTCTGCCAGTTCACTGAGAAGTGAATGAGCAGCCTAGAATATGCATTTTTCTTTCTAGAAAGAGGATGTTAAATCCAGAAAGAGGGAGTAAGCCTCAGCTTTGGCACAACCAAAGAAGAAATACTTCCAGACATTCAGAGATCTTCTGTGTCTCCCCACCCCACATAATGAATGGCTTAAGAGGAGGTGAAGCCATAGTATAGCATAAGCTGCAAGAATCAGAGGGGCCAAGGAAGAACCCATGGTGGATAAGGACTTATATTTTCTCAAGAACTGTGGCCTTTGGGCTGGGGGTGATCAGATCTTCAGATAACCGAGGCTTCATATGCTCACATTGGCCAAAAAGCAGGGATGTTTATATCTTATTTGAAGATTTATAGCTTATAAAGAATTAGGATGCTCATTGATCAAGACATTGCTCTGTTATATTTATTGGGCAGTAGAAAAACTAAATGACGAAAGACTACTGCTTTTAGCAGCAACTATAGGGAGAAATCACAATGACAGCAATGCAGTTTCAGTGGCACTTCAATTAATAAAACCTGTGGGAAACATGCCCTTTTACAAGGAAATCACCATGTTTGAGAAAATACAAAACAAAACAATTATAAGTCACGAAGTTGCTTGCAATGTGCTTTTGCTTAGCTTGAAAAAAGAAAAAAAACAAATAAATCTAAGCAATCAACCAAAAACTTGTTTCACAGCTTGTGTTGTTTCCTCACAGTTTTAGATGAATAAACAATTCTTTGAGCAAAGTTTCTTTTGAGTCACTGGGGTTACCTCTCTGTACCTTCTTCCCCAATCCTCTGCTCACATACCACAGCATTTGTTCCTCTCTTGAATCCACTGGTTCTGCCCTCCTGGCTGTCATTGTTCAACACTTCCTTTCATTTCTTCTTCATTCTCACCAAAATTAAGTAAAATCCAGAAACTCAAACTATTTTTTATTACTGGTTGCTAATTGTTATACTCTGATTCAACAATGCCTTGTGTAAGCTCCCTAGACCATGGTTTCTCAGATGTCCGTGGGTACTCTGAAACCAAAAGAAAATGTTACATGTCAGATAAGTTGGGAAAATTCTGGGTTGAACAACTTGAATTGACTTCATAACTGCAAGACTTCCTGGAAACGTTAATGTATATATGTGAATTGGCAATGACAAAGATATAGCATTTAGCCAAGCTTATTTGGCCATTATTTTTGCATCCCCTACCTCTCCTACCACTACTTAAAATATTCCCTGCTTTTCATTTCTCTTAGATAAAAGTCAACATCCTTAATATGCATGTCAAAACCTGCAGTCCTGTGGCCTCTACCAACTGCCAAAACTTGTTTCTCCATATCCTGAGTCCTTTTGCTTTCTTCTTCCTAGGCATAGCACACTTTCAGTTGCTTCAAGATACTTTGCTGTACTTGCTGCGTGGCCTTTGCACACAGTATTTGTCTACAGCATCCTTCTCTCCTCCTCTGTTAAAAGGTTAGTTTTCCCTCTTTCTTCAGCTCTCAGTTCAGTCATGAGTTACTGAAGGCATTCTTCTCTAGCCTTGATAATGACCAACTCCCCTTGTTCCATGCCTCTTTCCTTAGGAATTATTACAGTTGCACTATTACATTTTTTTTTTTGTGAGATTGTTGCCTGTTAAACTGCGTGTTCAGGAGGGAAGAAATTGTGTCTGCTTTTGCTAACTGCCACAGATTGAGAGTTAAATAGCTAGTTGCTGAATGAGTGGGTGGAAAACTAGATGAATTAGTGAGTGAATACACAAAACTAATGAATTAACGAAAAGAATGGAAGAAATTGGTTCAGTTAAAGAAGTCAGAAGTCTGGTCCTTGGAAGGTAAGGAGATTGTGAAAATCTTGCTTCCTCTGGAAACAAATTACTGATCATGGTCACAAGCAAAAGAAAATACCTGTGGCTAACTGACACAGAAAAGGGATTTGCTGAAATAGAGTGGTTAAGTCGCAGAATCTCGGGTTAGGTTTGAAGACTGGGCTTCGAGACTCTGCAGCCAATACAGTGCCATACTTGTGTATCAAAGAAGGGTCTGTGGAGATGCTGTTGTTACTACCAGCCCAGTGATGGACACTACCTGCTGATAAAATCACACCCACCAGCTTCTCTGGAAACCAGTCATAGCTGCCATTCCTGCCACCACTCTCCCTAGAATGGTTACAATTCCTACTTCTTCAAATCACCAGCTTCCTTCCCACAGTTTGAGGTGGAATCTAAAGTGATTGCCTTACTTTTCAGCTTCAGGAGTGGGGAGGAGGTCAGTCTTGTGAGGTTGGAGGAATCCCAACCACAGTAAATGTGCAGATGGAGGAGAGCACAGCAAAAAATGGTTTGCTCTAGTCCACTTGGCTGGACAATGTTAATTTTTATTATTTTCCTATTAAATTAAAAAATAAAAATCGTACCTGTCTAGTAATGTTAATACACTTCATACAGGTCGATATGTGGTAAAGGCCCAACACTTACTACATCTACCTCTAAGCCCAGTATATCTCTAGTTCCATCATGTCCTGACTTATAGCCTGGATTAAAATTCTAAAGTTTCTACTACCACTACAGCATATGTAAGAGTAGGAGAAATGCATAGGAGTGAAGAGAAAAATCACGTGAGTAAATATGTGAGCCTGATAACGTTATACAGCTATAATCCTTATTTATGTAACTTATCATAGAGTTGTAGTTAATGACTTCATCTTTCTTTCACCACTTTATGATTCTTTTGTAATTAGCCACCTTAGTTGTTCAGAATTATTTACCAGCATCTTGTGTCTCCATTTCTAAGAGATCTAATCCCTATCTATGCAGGGATTCTTTTTTTTAATCACCTGATAAGGAAATACACAGTATGACTGAAAATTAAATGTTTAAATTTTTAAAACATTATTATAGTAAAACTCAGTGCCTCAAAATTCTCTCCCTTGCTTCAGACATACTTATCCTATCATTCTTGCCACTTTTTGAAGCAGTTGTGGAAGTTCTCTTTTGTCTGTGGCTGCCTCCACATCCTCAAGCTATTAAAAATGTTGACCTTTCATGGTCATTTTGACTTTGAGAAAAAGGCAAAAGTCACACAGTGCCAGATCCAGTGAATAGGTGGATGAGGACAAACCATAATGTTTTCATGATGGCATGTGCCAGCAACATTCATTTTTTTTTCTTCTCACATCTCATAAAGATATCCACAAAGAGGATTTCCAGAACTGCTTCAGAAAGTGGCAAGAATGGTGACTTAAGTGTGTTTGAAGTGAGGGGGAGTATATTGAGGGGGACTAATGGAAATATCTTTTACATATTTAAATTTTTAAAATTTAACATTCACTGTCTATTTTGAAGACAACTTGTATAATAAAGTCACTCAGAAAAACTCCTCCTCATTGTGAACCAAAAACTATACTCAGTGTGAAAAGGATAACCCTGCCTGCCTTCAATAATCAGGGCTGCTCATCATACTAAATACCCTAACACAGTTTTTTTTTGCCTTTTTGCCTGAAGAGCTCCAAATGGCATATCTCAACCTCCCACTCAGTGGTTCCTTTCCCTTTATCCCAGTGGATGCTGCCTCTAAGTCATCAGAGCCCATCTGAAGAGCCATATATTTTGAATAGAGTCAAAACAGCAACATATATTGATTTCAGGTTCAGACTACTACATGTCATATCTCACTGGTGAGCACTTCAATCTCACATACTTTCATTTGGCTCTTTCATGAGGTCAGCTGCTCCTGGGTGATGGCATGCGTAGTGAAACTGGTGAGACTAAGGGGCATTGGCTCACTGTCATATTCATTACACTGCAAAGTGATTTCTGCTATCACAAGCAATAGTATGTGTTACGTCATGGTGTCGATTATACAGTTTAGCAAACTCATGGACGAAGAAACCACCAGAGGTATTATGATCAATGATGGCAAACCTAAACCCAAAATAAGTGGCAGAAAGGCATCATAATTACCCACTTTGCCATGATAGATGGGATTCAACTAAAGCTATCAGCAAGCTGGCTGGTCTCTTAGGGTGTGGTGCTGTACAGAGGACTCAGTGTTAATCTCTGCAAGCAGCAAGCAGGGTTCATAGCTCTGTGGCAGTGTCAGCCTTAGTGGGCAGAGGTCCATATAATTGTATAATTTCTATTCCTTCTTCATGGACCTCTTGTTTGTGAGCCCAGTGAGTGAGCATGGTTTGACAAGGGAAAGAGACTAAAAAATACCTGATTATATTATGGCTCCTTCTCAGCAGGAGCCTTCTGGTCATCATTCATACAGACCAGAAATAACCTAGCACTATTAGTTGATTTTGATAGGCCCATTTACAGAGCTCTTTCCAAAACCACCTTTCTGAATCCCCCAAGGAACTCAGTCCTTTCAAGTTTCTAACAATGTGGATGAACCATTAGCCACTGCTCATGAAGATGAATTGGTCTAAACTCTTACTTTAGGTCTTTGTTTCTAGGCAAAGGGACCCACATGGAGAACTGCTCAAAGGTCCACCTTCTGCAGCACTGCAGCAGTTCACTTCTATGCCAGCAGATTGGATAACATTATTCACAAGTCAATCTTTAAATACCCTCTTGGTCAACTGTTTATACAGAACATTTCTCCCAACTTTAAGTCTGTTGATAGAGAGTTTGTAACATAGCGTTTAGGAGTGAACATGCCAGGAATATCAGCCACATCCTTATGCTTCCTGGACATACACAAGCTGATTTCATAAATACTATATCCCCTTAATAATGGAACTGTGTGGGTTGTTGTAATCCGATAATACCTACTTTCTATGTCTGCTGGTTTCCAGCAAAGAGATAGTCAGTCTCTATAGGAGCCCAATAGCAAGTCAAAAATTGAGAATGGTTATTTAGCAGAGTGCAGGATTTTACTACAAAATCTGTGGGTCACTTTTCCTACTGGGGATAGTTATAAGATCTTTACAATATCCTATTAATCTGCAAACAGTTCAAGTGTTAGTGGGTTCTCTGGGTCAGAACTCCAGTGAGGCCTTGGCTTCACTCATTGCAGTCTTTGGGGGCACCTAGTAAAAGAGAACCCTAGTGTTGGTCCCCCTTTTCTTCCTGTCCTCCTTTTGCTTTCCTCTTTTCCTACCTTTCTTCACATATTTGTTGAGTTCTGTCTATCCCAGTCTGTTCTGCATGACCATGGAAAGACCTTGTCTCTCACTTACAAAACTTAATGCAATCATTGCCCTTTTCTCCTATTCCCCAAGATTCTCAGACATAACTTTTAGAATTCTGGCACTTTTGACATTATAATAGTCAGCACTTAATTCATTTTTTTAGCACTGTAACTCTTCCTTAGTCTGGAGTCCTGAAACACATCAGTAACTCTCTTACATATCTTGACCTTTGTCAAAAACTTTTTAAATGGAAGAAATGTGTTGTAGCCACATGTCTTCTTTGTTAATAGAAGTGTCACATTGAAGTCGAATTTGCTTTGGGATTTGGATCACTGCTGAAATTGGGTCTGGGGTTAAAATAAACTGCAGGAAACTAGAGTTTCTGCTCATGCTTATTTGAGAGCATTCCTTCTGAGAGAAGGACATATGTGTCTTTGTATTGTAACCCTTCCTCCTAGACTGACCTAATGGGCCCTGTGTATCATTTGGCCCATCACACCAATTGGGCTGCATTACAGGAAAGAGAACATTCTCTAGCTTTTTATCCCAGCTGGTACCAAGGGCCTAGGGAGGCGGGTCTGCTGTTGGTCCCTATGCAGCTTTGGATTCATGGCTTCGTCTTCATGGGTTACCATACTTCATTTCTCCTTCCTAAAATGCCTCCTCTTTCTTAATTTCTGTTCAGACACAATGTCACCCCCCTTACACATCATGTGCACATATGTATTTATGAACTAATTTTATGTGCTTCCCATTTCTTATGAACCACTCAGTAGTCCCTGTTTCTTCTGAAAATTACCATCTCTCTATTATGGTATTTTTACTCTTTGTCACGCATTCTCTATGCTTTGTACATAAATTTGTGACCTTCTAAAGCCCCAAACTTGGTGCCCTTTTCTTAGAGGAATCTCAGTACATTCAGGCTGTTTCTTTGCTCAGTGGAATAATAGAAATTTAGACATGTACCCAAACAGTGGTGCTCATTCTTTTCCCTGGATAAGCTTGTAATATAAACTTTCCAATTTGCTATTCTTATTTGCCCCTTGGTGCCTTTTGTCATTATTAGTTCCTAGTTTCTTTCAGTCCTTTGGGCATGGCGAGTATCTCAGTTGAATGAGTTAGCATTTTTTACATTGAGTTTTATATCTCTGTCCCTAAGTCTTTCTCCCAAATCTTTATTAAGATGTAAAGGTCTATCACTAATTCCTTCAGCACCCTTCTAGTGATTTGAATTTCATGCAAGACTTTGAGGCAAAATGAGAAATGACCTTGTAGGTCTGTCAGTTCTATTAATATTTTACTTTGCATGTCATTGGGATCTACTAATTTATACACACTCCTTAGATTTTCTTACTCTTCCTTCACTTCTACTTTTCTGTCAGAAGTTCTTTTTATGAGATTATCATTATTCATTATTCTCTTCTATAGGAAGAAACTTTCAATGTTAAAGATGGGCTCCCTTCCCTATCTCCATTAATTGTTGTAGAGGGTGAAGAATTAACTAACAGTCATTGTGTTCTAGTTATGTTTTAGTATGTTAATATTATTTCAGTCACTAGGCAGTACCCACATGTGAGGAAGTTTTATGAATGCTATCTTGCAGGTTTTGAGGCTGAGGTTATGTAACAGTATTCTTGGCACATGGCAGAGGAGTAACTCAGCTGGCACCAGCTGACTCTGGAGGGTCAGTCCATCAGCCAGGTAGCTGGTGATTGGCCTATTGGCTCTTTGCCAATGGTGTTTGCTCACCTTGTGAAAACTGTGAGAAAGTGTCGGTGAAGGGAGTCATGCACCATTGAGAATGAAGTGACTGTAATGTACTGTGGGAAAGAATCTCTTGGGGAAGGTCAAAAGTGCTGGTCTAAAAAGCACCATGCCTTCTTTTTGTGACTACTTAACTACTCTTCTACAAGTTACCGCTGATCTTCTGACTATGCCTGGATTGATGTATCTGCTACAGGGAACGGTGAATCTGTTTAGAATAATACCACCTTGGGACATAGTATTATTCTTGTAAAGATCATGGATCTTTTCTTCCACCACTGTTTCTGGTGGGGCATGAATTTTATTTTCCCAGGAGAAAGCTAACAGAGGACAGCTTAAGTAAAGGCACAGAGAAAAGTCATGGGAAGTGTGTCAAAGATTACTTTAGTCAACCCAAAGGAGGGAATTGGTCCGAATGAACTTTATGACCTGGACAGCCTCTCCCTGCTGTCAGTTTGGCTGTAACTGCTTTCTGAGATTCTCTTGGTCACATACTGTGGATTCAGCACTTGTCCTGAGGCATGCCCTGAACTCATTCATTCACCCCTGCCTGCCTCTGCTTCCCACCAAAGACTTTTCCTCTCTCACATTTAGCCCTTTGGTGACCTCCTGGTCTGGGGACTGGAATTTGTTTCCCTGGGTCTTAGCATTGGATTAATCCTTCCAACTTTTATGCCTCCCTCCAACTGCTTGGAACTAACCCGACCTCAGTCTGAGTCCTGGTTATGATGTTAACTCTGAGAAGAGATCAGGTGCATTGTGGGTTGGTGCCTTAGAACAGGGAGGAACAAAAGGCCAAGTGCTAGAGGCATTGCGTTCTGTAATAGCCATCCTCAAGTTTGTCTAGATAACAATATGTAGTTCAACTAATCAACACATGCCTTGGGCACTCACTATCTTGAATCTTGTGCTGAGCAATTATGGCATAGGTGTTCCCAGTAAAGTTGCTGAATTTAGCAAATAAACATACAAGTCCCTCAGTTAATTTGAATTTCAGATAAAATATTTTCATTTATGTTTCAGATATTGCATGGCAACTTTTTCTAGATTGTGTAGAAACTGTTTGGGTATCAATCAAATGATACAAGTATGGCTGACAACTTCTACCTCGAATGAACTTGAAATATTCTGTAGGACGTACTTACACTGTTTATCTGAAATTCAAATTTAAGTAGGTATCCCATATTTTATTCGACAATCCTAGGCCCAAAGGAAGATGCCTTAATTCAAGAAGTTAACAGCATTCTTAGGAGTATAGAGTCATCTGTGAAGAGCTGCAGTCGTATTGAGCAGTCCATAATAAGGGCCAGATGAATGCCATTAACAACCAGCTGAGGAATGTAAGATTCCATAGGGCTTCACTAGGTGTGTGCATAGAATATTCACAGGAAGGGGAATGGATTTCAGGTGGGTGAAGAAACCTCAGCAAAGGTATGAAGGTGTGGAAATCCAAGACATTGTCAGAGGATGGTGAATATATCTGGAAAGGAGAGTGAGTGGAGGATAGCTTGAAGGGGAAATCAGATTTGAGTTTTATTGTTAGTGTGATGTCATTACAATTTTTTATTACATGGAAGAAACATTGCTAATTACATTTTTGGAAGACACTGTTTCTTGTAAGAGAAACCTGAGGCAAGGAGAGGAGTAATTTGCCCAATATTCTATTTTCTTAGTGGAGACAGGAGTAAGGCCAGGTATTTACAACTAACTTTACACAACTAGGAATTGTTTGAACACCTGGTTGTAAGGCTAATTTTTTTCTTTGTGTTTCTCTGTGTGCAGATTGCTTAGAAACCGTGCAAGTGGCAGCATGTATGGCTGACAGAATCTGCCCTAGGTGAACTACTCAGCCTCTTGGCCTTTTCTGATACTTGGAGCTCTGGAAATGGAACACTCAGTAAGTGTTGACACTATTTCTTCTTGTGTGCTGTAATGGTAGTTCTGTTTTATGCTGTTTCGAATGGTAGGATTAGCATGCAAGGCTATAGCCACCTTCACTGTTGTGAGAATCAGATCAAGTTTAACCTACTAAGTCACTGGCAGGGCTGGTGGAGACCCTTCCTTGATCATGTGTGTCTCTTTTGCGAGGGACACACATGTAGTACAATAAGAACTGTCTTCTTAGTGCTTCCAACTTTTGAATTGTGTGGAATCTGCCAATGTTACAGCAATAAGGCTATTTCTGTGTAAGTATAAGGGCAAGATTTTTAAGGGAACCCCATCCTGCATGGGTAGTCTAGTGCTTCCATGCTCTTTGCTTCGGTGCAGGCAAAACCCAAAATTATGTGGCAAATTAGCATCAGGAAAACATGAGCAGATCACCACACCTATAATTTTCTGAACGAAAGAAAATGCTTCCATATAAGTGTCTATACTTTTGCTTCTCATCTGTTTGTTTACATTTTCTTCTTTCTGTGTTAACTAATACATTTTTATTTTCTGGATGTCCCATGCTAGAATACTACATATCGGTGGTGCTATAATATTTAGTCATTAGGATGGATGTTTGACTGAATGCCTTTTAAGCTCTCCTTCAGTTATGGAAATCTTATTCTATTTCCTTGGTGACTCAAAATAAAAGTATATACTGATTTTTCCATAGTACTAAAAATTGATAGAAAGGGGGTTTATAAATATTAATTGCTCACATATCTTGCTTTTTGTTAAGGTTAAATTAGTAATGTATGTTGGAAAGACATGTTTTGATAATAATGATTTGTTTAGCAACTGTTATAGTTTGGATCTGGAATGTCCCTCACAGGCTCATGTACCGAAGGCTTAGGCCCTGGCTGGTGGCACTCTTGGGAGGTGGTGGAATCTTATAGGGTAGGGTTGGAGGAAGTAGATCACTGCGACCCTGCCACTGAAAGGTGCATTTTGTCCCTGTCCCTTACATTATCTCTCTCTCTTGCTCTGTGTCTCTCCTTCCCATTGGTTGGCAACAGAGCTGCCCAATCTTGGACTAAAATCTTGGTGTTATCCTGGGAAGCAGTCTCTCCTCTTCCCACTTCCCTTCCATTCCTTTATCTAGCATCTCTCCCTCAATGCGCCAAATCACATGCATATCACACCATGTTTCTCCAGGTGTTCTTGCTCTTCTCTCTATACATCTCTGAAACTAGTCAATCTAGGTATAGGTATGATCAAAACCCACAGGGCTTCTCTCATACTGTACCATTCTTTCTGAGCCCATCTTCGTAAGAAAGCCTTAAAATGGTGGACAGGATCTTGAAGAGAAGGAGCAGCTTACTAATGTGTGATGCCAAATTGGGCAGTGTTTATAACATTATGTACATTTTAGTAGCTTTATAAATCTGTAGAATAGTCTACCATGTCATTTTATATTTTGGCCAAAAGGTTGTTTACATTATTGGCAAACTAAAATTTATAAGTCAAGATTTTGTAATTTTGGCATAGACCTTCTGAAGCTACCAAATACATTGCTCCTAGTCTGTGTTCTCTTTCCAAAGGAAGAGACAGTTGCTTGCCCAGTCTAACTTATTTTCACTTTCAAAGGCATAGGAAGTCTTATGTTGACTTGTTTGTTTTCCTTCTGGTGCAGGTTTCACTCCATCCTTAGTAATTGCTTTTGGAAAAGACACTTAGCAGAAAAGCAAACTGTTGCACCTGAAGATTGATTATACCTTCTCTCCCACTCCTCTGCCCTTATCAATTTTGTGTGACGTTTGTGAAAGTCAATACATTGTTCATCTTCCATGACTACATGAAGGAAACACTCGGCTAGAAGGGCTTTAAAAACATCAGGGGCTCCCCACCCTCAATCACTATTGAACATAATATTTACCAACAGCCTCATGTAATATATATGCACATATTTTGAGTGTTTTTTCTTTTACTTTGAGTGTTATGTATGGTTATTTTTGAAAATGTAGAAGTTCAAAAAAGGATAGGAAGGAAACAAAAACTGTTTGCAATCTCACCATCCTGATCTGTATATACATTTGTGATTTGCAATCACTGATAAATTATACACTGGTATCTACCTAGAATATATATTCTTTTTTTTTGGGAACACAGTGGTAGTGTATCCTCACAATTCTGCATTTATTTTCCCAGCACATCTTAGTCTCTCTATTAGTGACTTAGAGAGCTACTTCATTCTTTTTCACTCTGTATTAAACTAATTCATTGTATTTAACAAGTCATCAATTGATGCTTATTTGTCTCAAGTGTTTTTTAAATTAAAATAGTGGTACTGAATATGCCTGCATATATATAATTTTATTAAAATATGTATTTATCTGTAAGGTAAAATTCTAGAGTAGAATGTGGAGTCGGAGAAGGAGCATTTGTAAATTTGAAGTATATTGCCAAATCATTCTCCAGAGATGTTGGAGCAACAAATCCTTCCATTTGCAGTATTTAACAGTGCCTGCTTTGACGTAAACTCAGACTGTCAAACACTTTGGACCTGGTCATTCCAATCAGTGATACTTGTTCAATCACTTAGTTTGCATTTCTCATTATGGAATAGTTTGCACTTTTTTGTTATGTTTGAGAATTATTTTGACTTTCTTTCCTCTACATTTACTCTTCATACCAGTTTTTTATATTTCCTATCATCTTTTTAAAATTTATTTTTGAGAGCCCTTTGAAGGGTAAAGGAAGTAGCCTTTTAAGTCTAATATGCTTGCAATGTGGTTTTTTTTCCATTTTGTCATAGATATTTTCAATTATGTCAGAAAATCTATTAGTATTTTCTTTTGTAGCTTCTGCATTTCCTGCTTTCTGTGGAAATTTATATATACAAACTACTATCTCTCTTTTATGTTTCATGTTAACTTTGGTTGAAAGTGGACACATTGGATAAAATAGGTTTTATCTGAGATGGCTATTATACCATAGGTTAAAAAATCAATTTTCTCTTTTTTGTTTTGAATATCATTTTTATCCAGATCTAATTTCTGTATATATTTATGTCTATCTTTAAAATATCTGTTCTAACCCATTTATTCATTAATTCATATGCCAGTATCTTGCTGCTTTAGTCATTGTAACATTAAAGTATGTCTTAATAGCTGGTAGGACTACTTTCCTTTTCCAGAATTATCTTCTTTAAAAAATCTTGTTGGTATTTTTATGGATTCCCATATTTTGGGTATTTGGGTTATTTCCATGTGTCTTTACTCCCCCTTTTAATTTTGAGGCAGGATCTTGCTAACTCCTAGGCTGGGCTCGAACTTGTAATCCTCCTCGTTCAGCCTCCCAGTGTGCTGGGATTACAGGTATGAATCCCACACATCTGGATTTATTTACAAGTTTTAAACATAAGTAATGATTTTAAGATTTTCTATCAAAAATAATGTTTAGGGGCTGGGGATTTAGCCAGTGATTAGAGTGCTTGCCTTGCAAGCACAAGGCCCTGAGTTCGATCCCTGGCACCACCAAAAAAAAACCAAAACAAAACAAAAATAATGTTTAGAATCAATTATCAATCAATCCTCAATTGTCACACTTCTTCATTTCTGTATGGAAGAACCTTCAGTGTGGAATTATTAAGTAAAAGTGAATAAACTCTCTAAAAGGCTCTTGATACTTATTGCTGTATTAACTTTGCAGAAGCTCTAAGTATATGGGAATGTGTAATAAGTTATCTATTGCTGTGTAAAAACTGCTCTGGGATTTAGCAGTTTAAAATAACAAGCATTTATTTATTGTCGCCCAATTTCTGTGAGTCAGTCATTTGGGTGTGACTTAACCGGCATTCCCAATTTTGGGCTCTCTCAGGGTTTTAGTCAAGTGTTGCCATGTTGCTGTTACTTCAAAAGAGGATTTGTTTCCTGCTCAGCTGGGTCACTGTGGCTGATTTGAGGTCCCTGCCAGCTCTTCGCCAGACCTAGCCATCTCTCATATCATGGCTGCTCACAGTACTTCAGCCACCCTCAGAGAGAGTAGGGAGGCTGAGAGAGCGAGCACTATGCAGGTCCCAGTTTTTTGTAGGTAATCTTGGAAAAGACATTTCATACTTTTGTTCCATTCTGCATGTTAGTAGTGAGTTACTAAATCTGGCTCATATTTGAGGAAGGAAAAATGATTAGACAAGAGATGACTCCAGGAGGCAGGAATCCCTGGGACCATCAGAGTGGCTACCCACCCAAGAGCTATTGTTTCACTGGGTCGTCCGCTTCACCGTTTTCATGTTTTCACAACCCTTACAGCCTGATATATTACACAATCATATTTTGCTATAATTCTCATTTATTCTACTTATCACTAATAGAAAAGTTTTAGTTATTGTTTTTGGTTGTTTGTAATTTTATTCTTTAAATTAACTATACTAACTATACTTTCCTGCTTTTTTCCTTTTAAGGATTTTAGTCCTCCAAATTCTCTCACATCACACATTATAAATCTTCATAGATTTATAATTCTAATTGAATTTGAAATTATGATCCTCCATGAAGAAAGAATTGAGGGAAATTCATTTTTCATTTTGTTTTGTGGCTCAGTGCAAGAAGTTGTCTCATCACAAAGAATGGGATATTAACTGCAGCAACCATTGCTGTTACTGTTGAAACTCTCAAGAAAAATAATGAGAAATTTGACATTTCTTCTCCCAACTGCCACTATATTTGTGATGACATATTGACATTTTATGATGTTCATGTTCAATACAGATGAACTAGCAATTTGCAAACTAATCATTAGAATCTAACTTTTTTGATGCAAAATTGTTTAAAACTAATTAAAGTGACGTGCCTAGGAATTAGTAGAACTATAAAATCCTTATCTATAAAAGGTTGAAGAAGGAAAACTCTCACATGTAAAAATGTGAGTTTTGCTTAAAAGATCAAGAATTAAATAGCAATAAATAATATCACCTGAATTTTGCAGGAAACTTATTATTTCCTGAGACAATAAAGAATGTTATGTAAGAAACAGAGTATCAGACTTGTATCAGTCAATATGTGACCTTGGGTAAATCATTTAAGATTGTCAATTTCTTCATCTACAGTAAGACCCAGGGCTCTGTTACCTATTTCAAAATGCTATGAACATTAATAAAGTAATAGCTGGATGACATAAAATTTATGGGAATTTTTCAATGACTCTTGCTAAATTCTCTGCTTTGCAATTCAGACCACTCCAATGCTGGACAGCTTTCATTATAGGACAATCTTTTTTTATATTAGGCTAAAATCTGTCTTCTGCTAACTTCTACATATTTATTGTAGAAGTTTTTTATTTTTTATTTTTTTGTGCTGGGTATTGAACCCAGAGCTTTCACACTGAGCTACATCCCTAGCCCTTTTTATTTTTTATTTGGAGATAGGATCTTGATAATTTGCTAACATGCCCAGTCCAGGCTCAGACTTGCAGTCCTCCTGTTTCAGCCTCCTAAATTCTGGGATTATAGGCATGCACCACCACACATGGTTTCTATACTAGTACTTTTTTTTTCAGTTTTTATTAATCCATGTTTGCAGTACGTAATGATTTCATTCCTTGTGAAACAAGTGCCTTAATGTTTCCTTCTAAGATTTAAAAAAAAAATCTGTGTACAGTATCTAGTCTAAAATAAAATTTCCTCTTCCTGCTTTTTTTTTTTTTTTGAGACAGGATCTTGCAATGCAGCCCAGGCTAACCTTGAATTTACAATGTGCCTGTCTCAGCTTCTCAGAGTGCTGGGATTACAGGCATGTGCTACCTTTAGCTTTTTATTTACCCAAAAATCCAAAGAATCTGGGGGAATTGTCATTTTCTTTTGTCAAATAATAATCACTAAAAATAGTAAAAACTCAGCTACATACAGTGCTTTACAACACAATGCCTCCTCTCTGCAGAGACGCAGTCAGTACTCTGTGGCTGCTTGGAATATGAAGGAGACCAATAGGGAGCCCAACAGAAAGCAAAAGAATTTTGACAGCTGAGCCCTGGCTGAGTTTGTAAGATGAACTCAGCTTTCAAAAAAGTCCTTGTCCTGGGGGACAGATGATTCTATGGGGTGGAGATTACTGATTAAAGACTTGCAGAAGGGACTGCTGCACGTCGGTGTTGGTGGTGAGTTAGATGAGAATGTAGATAAATTTCTTTTCCAGTGTTGTGTCCATAGTGAATGCTCAGTATATTTATTTGATCTTTTAGCACAGTGATGTTTTGCTTTAGTCTTTTGTTTGGGGTTGATGAAGGTACAGAACCTATAGTGCTGTACTGTTTTGTTTTTGTTTATCTTTAATCTTTATGAAATTAAATTAATTTTAATAAATTCATATTTTAAAAATATATATTAAGAATTGTGCATTGTGCTGGATCCTGGGGATTTCAAAGTGAATTAGACGAGGTCCCTTTGCCAAGGGAGTTTGCATTATAGACAAGTAAAAAATATGAAAACAAGGAGATGCTTTCTTTAGAGGTCAAGCACAGGCCCTTCCTGTAGGTGCATCTCCAGGTACAAAGAGGATCCCCCAAGGGCTTTTCAAAGGGAGGCAGAGGCTGAGTTTGCCATCTCTGGCACAGAGGAGTGAAAGTCTCACTAGGCCACTGCAGGGAGCTTCTAAGGGTTGGAAGTAGGAAGCTCCTTTAATTAGGGAGCTCAAGAGGAGCAGTGACAGGAAGGAGAAAGCCCTAGAGAAGGAGCAAAAGCCAGTATGCTCTTAGCCATGTGCCAAGTTGTCCTTTTAAAGGACGTGTATTATGTACTCTTCTTTACCTGACTTTGCATAATATCTTCATCTACTACGAGGCTTGTTCCAGGATACTTCCTGGTTTATTTCCTGCTAGGTACTTCTCCCTATATGTGTATGCCCCTGTCCTCATCCCCTCCACCCCTGTTCTTTCTTTCCCTTTTTTTGGGGGGGGGGGTGGCAGGGGATAGAGTTTCATTAAGTTGCTAAATTTCCCATACTGGCCTCAAACTTGTGATCTTCCTGCCTCAGCCTCCCATAATCCTGGGATTACAGATATGCACCACCATGCCCAACTCCCCGGCCTTTCACTTTTGTATGAATCCTGATTATAGGCTCAATGAGCCATGTGGTTTATCCATACTTCCAGTTGTTAGGGGGTTTGTGGAACCCTTGGTCAGCTTACATAAATCAGTATAAGTTAACTTTCAAAGAGCTTTATAAAATGTTTTGTTTCTTGCTGACTAAGACACTTAAAAGTACTAAGCAAGATGCTTTCATGTCATGGGTTAGAAACCAAACTCAAACTGACTTTAAAAAGATTATAATAATTTATATTTTTGGAAGATCCAAGCACGGGTCATCAGTAGTCACTGGTAAATCTATGACCCAACAGATATCAGCATGGCGATGACTCTGCCTTCCTCCTTCTATTCTGGCTGCAACACGATGGCTGTATCCTCAGGCAGGCTCTCTCCAGGTGGTAGCTTCTGGTAGCTCCAGTTTGGTAGGATCCACAGAGTTAAGATTCTTGGTGTAAAGAGTGCTTCTACTTCCCAATAGGGCCACCTGAGTCGCTGTCTCATTTTGAGTCTTGTTGTCCTGGATTGTGTCATGTGTCCATTTCTGAATAAGTTGGTGTGGCCAGAAGCATGAAGCACAGCTAAGTGACCAGGCCAGTTCACATGCCTATACCAGGAGCTGAGTAGAGACTCTGAGACAGTTCCAGTCTGAAACACATGTACAAAAGAATGGACAGAATGGTTTCCTATGATCAGCAGAATGTCATTACCAGAAGGAGAAATGAATATTTGGCAGTAAAAACAAAAGGCATCTGACATAAAGACTCTACAACTGATGTTTTAGTGAATGTTTGGGATTTCAACCACAGTAAATAAATGAGGTTAGTTACTATCCTCAGGGGTCCTAGTCTTGAAGTGGAAAATGCTATATTAAGATATTGTATTAATCATTTAACAATGATCTTTGAATCTCCTTTTTCAATTGTATCTTTAATGTTGTCAGGAGAAGCTGTTAAGGCTTTGATAAAATCATTATACTGGTATATTGCAGATACTGTGCATTTCAGATCAGAAAAGATCTGACATCTTTTTTCTGAAAAGAAAATATAAATTATATAATTTTTATAGCATTAAAAAATTATGCCAGGCATGGAAGTGCACACCTGTAATTCCAGCACTTGAGAGACTGAGGCAGGAGGATTATCATGAGTTGGAGGCCAGCCAGGGTGTGAAGTATACACCAAGACCCTGTCTCAGAAACAAAACAAAAAATGTATGATATTTTTACGTAGTGAAAATCATTACATTCAAAGTGTTTTGTAAACTCTGCCAAGAACTACGAATGAATTGTGACAGTAACATTCATTAGAGAAGACTAAGTGTGTGACACCAGCTATTTTCATATTACATGAGTGGAAGGCTGGAAAAGCTGGGACTTCAGAGGCATTTGAAAGGATTAATAAAACATGAGTTTGTGATTCTTGGGTGTAGAAATTGTCCACAGAGGGAACACTTGAGGGTGATCATACCCTGCAGGGGGACAGATGATTGTAAGCGACAATGACACCAGTAGGGTACAAGGTAAAAAAGAGTGTAAGCGTTCTAGGAGAGAACACCTCTTAAAAGTTCAGTGCTCAGTTGGGATTCTCATTGGAATGCTAAGACCCTCACATGAAAAGTACTACATATCCAGAGATACAATGCACATCTTTCTAACTAATAATCCCAAACAATACAGCCTCTTACATCCCTTAGCTCCATCCTTTCTCCAGGTCTGACCTCACCTTCCAGATGAGTGCCAAATTGAAGTGGCTTACTCAAGGTCATGCATTTTGCCTTTTCAATCTCTTCAGAGTTTAAATGAAACTGTAACCTGACCTGATAAAAATATGTGCATTACAGCTTGCATTTAAACCTTTTCTGTCTGGGACGGGATATAGTAGTGTGGAAGTGCCTTGAGGATCTGTGAGGAAAGATTAAGAAGGAAAATGCGTGAATGTATCACTGGAATTGTATAGGTGTCCTGGTCAAGACTGTCAATGTCAGAAGCATCGCCTGTTCTTCTGACTTGTATTTTTCATTTGAATGTGAGCCCTTCTTTTTAAATTTTATTATTAAGTAAACAGAAGAGTATTTTTAAATATATATGTGAATAGCCTACCAAATACAGTGGCAGCAGTGTACTTATCACATATTTTGACAAATTGAAAAAAATAATCCTGAAGCCTCTTTGATTTTCTTCACTAATTCTTTCCCTTTCCTTTTACGTATTAAATTATTTAATCCTCCATATTTTTAAAAATTGTATATGAAAAGGCTAAAATTTAGGTTTACTTTCTATGTGTTTTTAGTTTATGCTTAACACTATTATTTTTACTGGCATGTATTAATTTTATAGAATAATGGGTTTTGTTATGACATTTTCATACATGAATATAGCATACTTTTATCATAGGCCCAATCCCATTTCCCTATGCTATTCTCCCCTTTCCTTTGACCTCTTCCTCTTCCTACTAGTCTCCCTTCTGCTTTTTTTTTTTTTTTTTTTTTTTTTTTTTTTTTTTTTTTTGGTGTCACATTCTTTATTTTTTTAAGGTTTTATTTTTACCAAGAACATGTATTGGTACGTTGTATACATAATGATCATAATCAACATGATTATTTTGTACCTGTACACGATGTATCTTGGTTCTCCCCCCTCTTCCCCTCCCCTCTCTTCCACTCACCCACCCCTCTATATTTGCAACAAGTTTATTTACATTTTTCCATTTTTTTTCCTTTCATCTTACTTTTCTTTTAACCTTCCTTCTTTAGCCCCATTTTCCCTATTTAGTTCTCTTCTCTTTTGGATACTATCTTTTTTTTTTTTTTTACATAATATCTATTATACCCCTTTGTCCTTATTTACACTTATGGTTTCTCATATCAGAGAAACAATTTGATGTGTATTGATAAGTGCCTGGTTTAT
>PVJO010006799.1:37069-86463 GCA_004026905.1 Hystrix cristata
ACAAATGACTCTAGTTTATCCTTTTTATGGCGGTGTAGTACTCCATTGTGTAGAAAAACCACATCTTCTTTAGCCATTCATCAGTTGTTGGGCATTTAGGTTGTTTCCAAGACTTAGCTATTACAAATTGTGCTGCTATGAACATGGTTGTGCATATATCCCTGTGATATGATGATTTTAATTCTTCTGGGAAGATACCAAGCAGAGGAATAGCCGGGTCAAAATGAACCTCTAGTTGTAGTTTTCTGAGGAATCTCCACACTGATTTCCATAGTGGTTGGACCAGTCTACATTCCCACCAACAGTGGAAGAGGGTTCCTTTTTCCCCACAGCCCCGCCAGCGCTTGTTATTGGTTGATTTCTTGATAATAGCTATTCTTTCTGGAGTGAGATGGTATCTTAGTGTGGTTTTGATCTGCATCTCTCAAATGACCAATGATGTTGAACATTTTTTCATATATTTATTTGCTATTTTTTTTCTTTGTCTGAGAAATGTTTATTCATTTCTGATGCCCATTTTTGGATAGGGTCTTTAAATTTGGGGGGTTAGATTTGTTTGGGTTCTTTATATATTCTACATGTTAGACCTTTGTCTGAGGGACAGCTGGCAAAAATTTTCTCCCAGTCTGTGATTTTTCGCCCCACTCTATTAGTAATTTCTTTTGCCATGCAAAAGCCTCTTAATAGGTTGTGGTCTCAAGCATTGATTCTTTGTATTGTTTCCCATGCAGTCTGAGTTCTGCTCATAAATTTTTTTCCAACCCCTATGTCTTCAAGAGTTCTTCCTATTTTATTCTTCAGGAGATTTAGTGTTTCTTTTTTAATGTTTAGATCTTTGATCCACTTTGATTTTAGCTTAGTTCATGGTGAGAGACATGTATCTAGTTTTAGTTTTCAGCATGTGGCAAGCCAATTTTTTCAGCTATCTGAAAAAAAGAGGCTATCTTTCTTCCAGTGAGAGTGTTTAGCTCCTTTGTCGAAGATGAGGTATCTGAGTGTGTTTGGAATTATTTCTGCATCTTCTAGCCTGTTCCATTTGTCCTCAGATCTATCTTTGTGCCAATACCATGCTGTTTTTATCACAGAAGCTTTATAATATAATTTCAAGTCGGGGACTGTGATGCCCCCTGCATTATTCCTGTTGCCCAGAATTGTTTTTGCTATTCTTGGTCTCTTCTGGTTCCAGATAAATTTCACAATTGCCTTTTCTAATTCTGTGGAGTATGTTATTGGTATTTTGATTGGAATTGCATTAAATCTGTATAGTAATTTAGGAAGTATGGCTGTTTTCACTATGTTGATTCTTCCTACCCATGAACATGGGATAGCTTTCCTCCCTTCTACTTTCATGTCATTTTTTTCTGTGGTCCACATATGATAGAAAATGTGATACTTGTCTTTTTTTAATCTAGAAAATTTATTGGTACATTTTAGATATACATACTGATCATATTCATCAGTGTGAATTTGTGCTGGTACATGATATATCTTGGTTTTTTTCTTCCCCTCCTTCTCCAGTCCTCCATTCAACTCCTCTTCCCGAACTCCTTATTTATAACAGTTTTATTTAATTTTTTCCATTTTTTCCTCTTTCTCTTTTCTTTTCTTTTTTCCTTTCTTCTGTCCCCCTCCCCCCTACCTAGTTCTCTTCCCATTTGAATATTTTCTTTTTGTTTTTACAATATCTGTTACGCATTTTTGTCCTTATTTACACTTAACGGTTTCTCATACCAGAGAAACAATTCAGTATGTACCTGCATCTAGAATATATAAAGAACTTGAAAAGATCAGATCCCCTGAATTTAAAGACCTAATCCAAAAATGGGCAACAGAAATGAATATACACTTCTCAGGTGAAGAAGTAGAAATGGCAGATAAATATCTGAAAAAATGTTGAACGTCACTGGTCATTTGAGAGATGCAAATTAAAACAACTCTAAGATTCCATCTCATTCCAGAAAGAATGGCTGTTATCAAGAAATCAACCAATAACAAATGCTGATGTGGCTGTGGGGAAAAAGGAACCCTCTTCCACAGCTGGTGAGAGTGTAGACTGGACCAATCATTGTGGCAATCAGTGTGGAGATTCCTCAAAAAACTACAAGTAGAGGTTCCATTTGATCCAGCTATTCCTCTTCTTGGTATCTTCTTAGAAGAATTAAAAACATTGTACCACAGTGATACATGTACAACCATGTTTGTAGCAACACAGTTTGTAATAGCTAAGTCTTGGAAGCAATCCAAATGCCCCATAACTAATGAATGGCTAAAAAAGATGTGGTTTTTTTTGGTACAATGGAGTACTACTCTGCCATAAGAAAGGATAAACTTAAAACATTTATAGGTAAATGGATACACCTTGAGAACATACTTTTAAGTGAAGTAATCAGATACTTGTCTTTTGATGAGTGTGAGATTGTAACTGTAATGTTCTCAAGTTTATCCATATTTTACTTTGTACCCTGAACGTTTCGTCTTGTGTAAGAAAACTTTCTCTACTCCACTGGTCACACAGGCATTCTGTTTTTTTGCAAAGTTTTTATAGTTTTGTCTTATTTCACATTAATTCCCATAGAATTGACTTCTCATCATACAAGGATCCGATTCCTTCTCCCTCATATGAATACAAATTGTTGCAGAGCCTGTGAATGAAAAGGGATCCTTTATACACTGGAAAAAACATATATCTAGATTAAATATATGTTAGGCTCTTTGCGGGGAATGTTTATTCTGTACCACTGGTATATTTTTCTATTCCACCAGAATCATACTATATTACTGCTATAAATTCAAGGCAATTCTTGTTATTTTTGATGACATTCCTTACTTTATTTTCTTCTTTTACATATTGTATCCGTTTCTCTAGAGAATACTGACTAATACATATCTATTGTATTTTACCTCTAAATATGGCTTTTACCTCTAAATACTTCAAAATATATAATTATCACAGTCATGAAATATTATATTGATAATAAATACTATTATGCTCTATGTAACCAATGCTCAAATTTCAACAATTGTCCCAATATTGTCTTCCTAGCAATATTCTTTCCCTGGTTTCAAATACAGTCAAGGGTCATAAATTACATTTAGCTGTCCTATCTCTTTAGTTTCCTTAAATCTAGAACATTTCCTCAGTTTTTTTTTATCTTTCATGAAAATGATTTTTTTCCCTGGTAATGGGGATTGAACCTGGGGCCTTCACACTGAGCTGTGTTCCTAGCCTTCTAAAATCTTGTTTATTGTGAGACAAGGTCTCATTAAGTGGCCCATGCTAGGCTCAAACTTGTGGTCCTACCTCAGCCTCCCAGATAGTGGGATTATAGACCTGTACCATCATGCCTAACAACAATGTCATGCTTGAAGAATAGTGAAAAATTGTTTTGTGATCTGTCTCTCAATGTGGCTTCAGTTACATTTTTAGTAGGAGTATTATATAGGTGATGACTGATATCAAAATTTCACTTTCGTTATTGGGGTTGTCAGTTTTGATTGCCTGGTTGAGATGGTGGCATCTGTCAGCCAGGTTTCTTACTCTAAAATGTTTATTTTTTTTCCCTGTATAATTAATAAGTAATGAGTAGAGAGAAACTTTTAGACTGTGTTCCACAAACTACAACACAGGACATTCACACAGTTTAATAGGACACAGGACATTCTCTAATAGTTTAAAAATCTATTGATGATTTTTATGAGAACATTTCTAGTATGCCTTCTGATCAATTATGTTTTAATCATATCATTCCTTCTACATTTGTCATTACTATTTTTTAAAATAGATGGAACTTCTGTTTCATTCTTTATCTGATCCTCTTGGATATTTAAAATAATTGTTACTTTTTACCCGTGCTATATTACTTTTATTTCATAATACACAATAAAGCTTATACTCCTTATTAAAATGTCTTTGATAATTTCAGTATCTGATCTCTTTGGGTCTAATTATTTCTCTGTATGTTTTATATTTTTTTATTGTGAATTCAAATTTCTTGGTGCTTTAAGCCAATTCTTTACAGTTTGCCAGGCACCTCTGGGAACAGCCAACCAAATACCACCTTACATCAAACTCTCTGTTGAGGTCTTTTGAACCATCAGGGAGTGTGGGTTTAGGGTGCAGGACCCCCTGTGGCTGACTGAGTTATGAGCTTTTAGGGGAGAATTCTTCTCTCACCACTCAGTGCTGAAAGGCTGCAGATGCTGTTCTCTTGCTTTCCTTTTAGGGTAAGAGGAAGGTATGTTTGTTTCAGGTTCACACTTTCCTTGAGGCTATACCAGAGCCATAGTGAGACCAGCTTGGCATGATAGGACTCTGCCTGTGAAGGGTCGTAGCTTCAGCTCCTGTCCCTAATCTCTGAGGTGGCCATGACTAATGAAACACAAGTTCACAGGTTTTGACTGTCTTGGAACAAAATCTGGCTTTTGTGAGTTGCTCGTTTCTCAATTCCTGTTTCCACTTTATTTTTGGCCTCTAGGTATTTATCATTTTGGTTATCTATTTGACACATCTTAAAAGAAGCTTTTAATAATTCATTTAGCCTTTTAGTTGTTTTTTGAAGCAGAGTTGTTTGGGTTCTAACCTCCATAATTCTGGAACAGAGTTCCCCATGGTCTCTTCATCTTCATATTGAGATCTATGAACCACTTTGCCTTTTAAAAATTCACATAAGTGAGAAAATACGTACATTCAAGTATATCACTGGGATAGACTTCGATGTGTCTGTTTATTCTCCTCCTAGAATCATGCATAAAAACCCGTTTGCTACTTAATGATATTACTTTGTGTAATGATAGCTGCAAATAGAGTTTCATAGATGGCTTATTTGATCATAGATGATTTTTCAACTCTTTGGCTGAGTTGATGAAACATTAAGTAAAAAAAAAAAAAATTGGCAGAGAGTCGAATTGAGTTTTATGATCCAAACAAATTTCAAGGATTTTGTTACTCTTTCTTCTAAACATTTGTTTGAAGTGACTGTCATGTGATAAATAGGTATTCTGTAGATATTAATTGAGTGGATGAGCAATGAATGAACAAATAAATGTGTTTTCTTCAGTAGTTCGTCCCAGCTAATGTTCACACAATAGCTTCCAGATGGACATGAGTGAGTGAGTCAGGTTTATACCTGAAGTCATCCATCTTTGGGAGCATCCACAGACCTGACAACAGGGTAGAAGTGGGAGTAGAAGTTTTCATGAAACATTGTAAATGCTTGCCTCACTTCAGCCACTAAATTGAATTCCAGTATAAATCCTATCCTAGGCATCAACAGTGCAGTATTATTTGGAAAGGTAGAATTGATGTAAATGTAAGGGTCGGCTATTTGTCAAGCCATACTGTTCTTTTTTTCCACCAAGAGCTAAACAGGTTTTAGCATTTGCTGTCATTGAAATACATTGAATTTTCAAGGACTCCTTCATAAAATATGGTTATTTTATTTGGAAATATTTTGCCTGAAATTCTAGCTACTTCTGCTTCGAAGGATGGACTATGAGACTTGTGAGAGACTAAAATAGAATTTTAAGGCCCTTAAAATGTCAGAGGGGAATGTCAACTTGCCCCAAATAGTGGTGCAAAGCAAGACAGAAAGTTTCCTGGGCTGAATAGAGTGATTAGAAAAAAATTATCCAATGACTGACCAGTAGATAGGTAGTGATCATAGAAACAGAGTAGAACTGGGTTTTCAGTAGTAAGTAAGGCTTAAATACAGTTGGAGGTAGCACTTGACCATGAATAGAAAAGCACATTAGGCTATAGATCAGGGTTGTCTAAGTCACTTCCTGTATGAATATTCCTTGTAGCCTATCTCCTGTGCCACTTTGAACAGGATGGCACATTTTTAATTCACTTTTATCTGAATTTCTACACATCTTTAATGACAACAAAAACCTTACTAATGAATTCACTCCAATATGTTTGCATGGTGGTCTTTTCTAAGAAATTCCTCCCATCTGATATGCTACAAAGGAACTTATTACCAGATATCCCACATTTGAAAAATTAAGTTTTGTAGATTATGAAAATATTGACTGTAAATTGCCTTCACTTCATTTAAGAATAAAAATATGATGACTGCTATCCTGGCATGCATCAGTTACAGTGAGTGGCTAAGTGAAAAGAAGTATATTTGAATGTTGCCTGATTTATATTTCCTCTAGTAAGTCATTCAATTAGGTAGTACATGTTGAGTTTAGTCAAATAAGTGATGAAGACTATATTCCAAAGCTATTTAATTTATTCTTTGTCTTTCCCAATGACTGAACATTGGTGGAAAAATTATGTAAATTTAAAATAGCTATTTATGTTAAAATATTTTTGGTTCAGTGACCAAGTCTGTAATCTGTTCAATACAGAAAAGTGTACCAGATGCTCCTTTTTGACATCTGGTTGCTGAACATGACGATGGGGTTTTCTATTAGCTGCAGTAGACACAGAGGTGTAAGGATCCTCGCTTTTTATAATAATGTGGGTCTCTATCACTATCCACTGATCTGGGAAATAAGCAATTGTAGGTGGCTTATCAAATTTAGAGAAGAGCTTCGAACATAAGAACACTTAAATTGCCTGAAAATGTCACCCCTATGGATAAAGTCTTGGTACAATTTAAATTTAAGGGGCAATTTAACATGATTTTCAATTTCCCTAGAGGTTGCTGAATTGTTCTCAGAGACTGAAAAACACAGCAGTAATAAGTGGCCAGGTCATATCCATTTCACTTACTCCATTTGATTTCTCTGATATAAACAGGTATCTGATATAGTAAAAGACCATCTTAAGCATTTGCAGCATCTAGTTTAATTTGGTCTGATTGTTTGCACTGTAATCTGTAACCCCAGATTGTATGTATTTCCTGAGAAAGTACAGGTCCAATGCCTGGAAAATAGATCACACACACATGTATATTTGGCAGAATGGTCAATCTAGAAAATTTAAAACTAAATCCCGAGACACAGGAGAAATTCTAAGAGATACTGTCATGCTCATAGAAAACCATATATGTAACAAAAAAAAGAAAGGAAATCATATATGTGGCGTGAAGAGATAGAGCAGGCAAGGAGTAACAGCGATTCTCTGGTGTGTGGAGTAAACCAGGGTCCAGGAAAATGACTTATGTGGGTTGTGGGCAAGAAATTAAGCTAGCCAAGATTTACACACACACACACACACACACACACACACACACACACACACACACAAAATAAACAAACCAAAAACACCAGTTTGGCATGACTTTTCAAGTGTTTCTAATGTTATATCCTGAGCATCTGTTATTATGCAGAATGTGCTGAGTGGTGATAATAACACTGATGGAAATAATAGTTACAGTTAACTTTTGTTTAGAATTTAAGTTCTCCTCATTGTCTCTATCTTTTTCATTCCTTATAGTAACCCTCCAGGATAGATACTATTATTATCACCTGTGTTTTACAGATGAAGAAACTGAAGTCCATAGATGCTATGTAAATTGTTCGGCTAGTAATAAATAATAAACTAGTGACAAAGAGCCAAGATTTTTAGAAGGTGCTTTTTAAATTACTAGGTTAGGAATCAATGGATTTAAGAGAACTATGTTTCAGGACCAAAGCACAGAATACAATTGGGATGATAGTTGTTTGCTTGGAAGGCACATTGAGAAGGCTGAGGGGAGACTGCAGATGGTGCCGTGGGCATCATCGTTTTGCACAGGTGGGTGGTGGGTGAGGTCCAAGTTTGTCTGTGAGCAGGGAACTTTCAGCAGTCTGGACTGCTGTGCCTCATTTCTTTTGTGTTAAGATGAAGCAGCTTAAAGTGGCATTTTGGTTGCTCCTTACCACTGGTGGAATGGGGTGGGAATAATGACTAGAACAATATAAGATATGCTTGTATGAGCTGGCCTCTTCCTACCTGTCAAATCTCATTCCCCAGCATTTCACCTCCTTTCATCTCTCCTGACCCCCATCTGTACTTCTAATTCATTCAGTAACCTGCTTGCTTTCAAATACACTGTCTGTTTTGTTTGAAACTGATTGTATTAGTTACCTTTTTAGAGCCAAAAGTTTGCAAGAGAGCAGATTTATTACAGGACATTTACAAGTTACAACACTTGCCTATAAGCCAAATGCAGGAAGAGTGCCAAATGTCTGTCTACACACTGGATACCCAAAGATCCAGTCAAGTGCTGAGAGCCCACAGCACTGTCCCATGTATGTCCATGTCTGCACTAAATGGCTGAGAAAATCTATATTGGAACCAGGATACAATGCTTGCAGCAGAGATGAATACCAGAGCTCACCTAAGCCAAGAGCAGCCATTCTCGATGACAGCAAGGCCCCGAGTTCCTTCTGCAAGAACAGCCAAGTTCCCTTCTGGAGAACCAGCTGCAACAGAGCTTCTCCTGGGAAACAGTTGGTCCCTATCTTCTGCTCCTGTTTTCCTTTATGCTGTATCCGCAACAATTATCAGGTAGATCCTCTATGCCCAGAACCACACTGGGAGTTCCTGCTCAAGTTGACCCTATCAGTCCACCACATTGATGCAAAATCCTCTGCTAGTTCTCCACTACGAAAGGATTCAGTGCTCAAACTGAAATTTACACAGTCTTTCATTTGGGCAAGGATATTAAGATTCCGTGACTATTGGTTTGTTTCTTTGAGTGCCCACAAATTGTATACTCTTTTAAGGGATGAAGGGCTTCTTTTATTTTGTATTTATGTTCCTCTGGTACCTTGCACGTGATACTCCCTAATAAAAATTGTATTACAACTCAATAACTGAATCAATGAATGAATCGATAGTTGTTGAGGGGGTAGTAAAGTGGCACAGTAAAAAAGTAAGTAAAGAAAATATGTAGATGAATATTCAAATATCTGAAAGTGGAGCTCACTAGAGAGATGTGGGTGAGAAAAATAGGTGAGAGAAGCAGAGTGGTATTGTGGAAATAGGTGATAGACTACACAGCCAGGTGGAAGTTATGAATTGTACATACATTGCTTAGATTATAAAACAGGCAAAACAGCAAAATGTATTAGTGATAACATGATTCAGCTCTCTGGATAGTTTCTCAGAACTTTATTGTGCTAAAAGCAGGAATATCTGATTAATATTTTACAATTTCAGCTCTCAAAGGGTGGAGGGAACAACAAGGGAAGGCTGTTCAGGGCCTGGCATTAACCCAGAACTGACAGGTGCAGTGTGGAAAAGATGGGTTCTTTGGGAAAAAAGACTCAGCTATTTTCCCAACAAATGGTTGGTTTTATTTTGACCATTAAAATTATACACATTTGTAAAAGATGGAATGTAAATAAATGAAAAAGAGAAAGAAAAAAACAGTGCCAGGCCTCCCTGGATCTCAATTACTGTTAACATTCATGTTGCTTCTTCAGATTTTTTTAAAAAAGTGAATCTACATACAATAAATGAAAATTCCACACATTTGGGATGCATGATTTAGAAACTTATTTTTAAAAATTCACATTATTTGAGAATCTTTTTGTTTTATTATTTTAGATTCCTTAATAATAGTACTTTATTAGATATGCAATTTCCTTTTATGGATATATCGTAAGTCAGAAATACTGATACTTTTTTCTCATTATGCATTTTATTTTATTTTTTATTTTTATTAGTACATGTTTGCAGTACATGATGTTTATACTCCTTGTACGAAATTGGGGTGTGTGTGTGTGTGTGTGTGTGTGTGTGTGTGTGTATATATATATATATATATATATACATTTTTTTTTTTTTTGGTGCTGGGGATCGAACTCAGGGCCTCAGGCTTGCTAGGCAAGCACTCTAACTGAGCTAAATCCGTAGCCCAGAGTTGATATATTTTTATATCACATCATTGATGCTTATTTTATACAATGGATTATGATCTATTATGTGATTATTTTGATCTAAAATTGCCTCAGATTTGGTCACTGAATATCCTTCTAATTAGCTTCTATAGCCATCATTATTTGAACACCTCCCTCTTTTCTGACATAAGATGTTCCAACTTTATCTTTTACTTTTCTTGTCCCAGTTCTGCGATTCGCCATTTCTCCAAGGAGCCCTCTTGCTTTCAATGGAGAATGAGTTTTAGAAACCAATATCTAAGCTTTAAGTGTGCTTATTGCTATTTCTATGTAGTTACTTCCAAACCCTTTCAGCAGATGGACCTACGTTGGGTAAATATGTATACATATATACATACTTACATACTTACACCGTGATACCTTGGTTCACAAATGCTTTTGTTTGTAAACAATTTGGTTCACAAAAAATAGTGTTTGGGAAAATTTTGTTTTTGTCTGCAAACTGCTTTGGGTCACAAACACATCCATTGCCACCTTCCCCGCACAGCCCCATGCCACAGGGGCATGTATACACCCTCTTAGTCTCACTGAGGCTCTGCTTCTCATGTTTGCTTACCACCAATTCTACACCCTAGAAGTGTGTATGGTCATCTTTTCCAAAATCATGGAACGAATTTGTGAATCAAGATACTATGGTATTTATTTCTGAGACAGATGAGAAGTGCCTGACTCTCCATTTTTCTAGTTCTGGTCAGAGGGGAGAGGGTTTGGCCAGCAGCTCTTGTGTCCCTCTCCCTCACTTCCCTTTGCTCTCCTGAGTAGACCCAGGACAACTTGCTTCCATGTCCTCCCTAGTTATGTAGTGGTCACTTTCCTCCAGTCCACTCCAACATGAGTGGAAATTGACTGTCAGTGTGGTGTCCCTACTTCACTCCTGTCATTTTAGATTCTGCTGCTGCCTCTTTGAAGAAAGGAAAAGGAGCACCATGGCTTAGCTAAGATCAGGGAGGAAAAGATCAGGGCCTATTGTTAACATCCCCAACCTCCACAGATAGCTTTCCAGAAGATTCCCTGGTCTCAGCCCCACTTCCTCACTGGATTGCCCATAGGATAGCTGTGGTTGTCCTGGAGCCCTGCACCAATCACAAGCCTGCAGCTGCTATGTAGGCTGCAGTCTCTATGCACTTCTTGGGTTAGTCTAGGGGGGCTTCCTCCAGTGTCCTGACCTCCATGTGCTGTAGCACAGGCCCTGTTAAAATATCACTTTGCTGGTCCTGTAAACCTGTTGTGCCAGGTGGTGTGGACTCCAAAAGTCCTATATACCTGCTTGGGATTCTTAGGAGAGAGCAATGTAGTAGAAAACACAATAAAAGAGTGAAGGAGTGTGTGGGCAACAGAAATAATAATCCAGAATAGTCATGTAAAGTAAGGACAACAACAAATATACTTATCCAGAGTAGTGCAGATGGAGCAGTCATTTAAAAAGAAAGCAATAAAAATGGCAAATAAATACATGAAAAAGTGTTCAACATCACTAGTCATTTGAGAGATGCAAATCAAAACAACATTGAGATTCCATCTCACTCCAGAAAGAACAGTGATTATCAAAAAATCAACCTATCACAAATGCTGGCGGGGCTGTGGGGGAAAAAGGAACCCTCCTCCACTGTTGATAAGAATGTAGATTGGTCAAGCCACTGTGGAAATCAATATGGAGATTCTTCAAAAAACTACAACTAGAGGTTCCATTTGATTCAGCTATTCCACTACTGGGTATCTTTGCGGAAGAGTTAAAATCATCGTACCCCAGCAATATATGCACAACTATGTTTATAGCAACACAATTTGTAATCGCTAAGTCCTGGAAACAACCTAAATGCCTAACAACTGATGAATGGCTAAAGAAGATGTGGTTTTTCTACATAATGGAGTACTACTCTTCCATAAAAAAGGATAAACTAGAGACATCTGTAGGTAAATGGATGTACCTTGAGAACATACTCTTAAGTGAAATAAATCAGACACTCATGAGTACACATCAAATCGTTTCTGTGATATGAGAAACCATAAGTGTAAATAAGGCCAAAGAGATGTAATAGATATTATATAAAAGGAAGATAATATTCAAAGGAGAGGACAACTAGAAAGGGTGAAGGGGGAAAAGAAGGAAGGGAAAAAGGAAAGAAAGGGGAAAGGGAAATATGGAAAAATATAAAAAATGTATGTATATGAACCAGCTATAAATAGGGAAGGGGGAGCAGAAGGGAGGGGTGGGGAAGAGGGGAGATAAACCAAGATACATCATGTACAGGTACAAAATAACTATGATGAATGTGATCACTATGTATACAATATACTAATACATGTTCTTGGTAAAAAATAAAATTAAAAAAAACAAAGAAAAAGAAAGCAATAAGCACTAGGGGCTCTTGGTATTGAAGTGCTCCAGAGATTAGCACCCAGTAGAGTCAGCCTGTGGCATCTACACAAATTGGCACTAGATGGCGGTGTCCAGCAACCAGCTGTGTCAGCAGTTGGAATCCACCATTATCTGACACGATCTGTTGACATCAGCACTGTCAGTAGAGCTGCATTTTGCTGATTCATGATTTACATCTGAATTGATCAAAAGAACCCTCATGTGATTATCAGCATTTCTGTATCTCTATATGGTAGCAACCACAAGTTTGCAGCAGTATTTATAACTCCAATCAAATACTGCAGGGGTATCTTCTAGTTATTTTCCTTTTCAAATTTCCCTTTTCTAACAAAGAGGACCCTGGCTTCCATTATCCTTAAAATATCTACTTATTTGATTAATCCTCGTATATGTATCAAATCTTTTGTTTCTGCTGCCAGTACAGTCTCCAAGGAGATATACTACTCATCCTGCTTGGGCATGGATGTCCTGGACAGTGTTTCTTCTACTGTTACCCCTTTCTTATCTCTTACTTGCTGGAAATCCTCTTTATCCTACTCAGTTCAATTTCCCTGCACTACCTCTGGTCATGTACATACCCGTTTAGTCTCACTGAAGCCTTACTTCTCATGTTTGCTTACCACCAATTCTACACCCTACAAGTATGTGTCCTGACTCTGCCGGTACTCTGGATACCAGCTGCTGCTCATTGTTTTGTCTACTCTCCCCCTTTCCATTCTCTGCACTAACATCTATCTTGTTCAGACCAGCCTATTCCCTTTGGGCAGAGTTAGGAAGGAAGGGAGGTAGGTAGGAAGTAAGAACAGAAATTCAGCAAAATTTCTTAAAATCTGCTTTCTCCTCCCACTACATACCTGTCAATAACTAAATTAGGAAAAAAAAAAAGCAATAAAGCATCTTTCTTATTTCTCATTGTAAACTATCTACAACCCTTTTATATTTCTTCTTGTGAGGTTTGGGATATCAATTTATACTTTCTAAATTCTGTAGATTTCTTTGCTCTTCATTTTGTTTCTGCACATAAAAGATAAGAGCAGGAGACAGCTGATCCACCAAGTAAGAAACCTCTCTTAGAAGAGCAGGGATGGAGTGGTGGCTGACATATGTCTTTCACTTTTTTCATGGTCGGTTGTTTACCATTTGTGTAACAGCTGGAGAGAGAAATCAGCAAAGGACAGAGAGTTAGCAGACTCAAGGACATAGGTGGGAAATCAAGAGAGAGCAATACAGTAGAGAACACAGAAAGTTTGAAGAAGAAAAGTGTGATGAACAGAAATAATGACTCAAAATTGTCATATAAGGACAACAACAAAAATGACAACTGGGATTATTATCAATAAAATACCTATCAAGTGTTTATTATATTTCATTCATCATTTATTACTTTATGTGCTGGCTCTGCTTAATTCTCACAGCAGTTCTGTGAAACAGTATTAATATTATCCATCCCTGTATTAGTTACTTTTCTCAATGCTGAGACAAAATACACAACACCCAAAGTTAAAGGAAGAAAGGTTTACTGTAGCTTACAGTTTATACAGGTTACAGTTCATAGCTGGCTGGCTCAAAGGTAGGGTGGCAGGGCAGATGGGAAACAGTTCATGGCAGGCAGAAGGCAGCAAGTGACAAGTGACCACAGTGGCACCCTTAGGGTGGGTAGCACTGACCCCTAGAGTGGGTCACCCTTATTCCTAGCATTGCACTGTGAATCAATCCCAGCATCACATCTTTAATCCCATCATCCCACCCTCTAGATACAGCCATTTTAGAAAAGCCCCAGCTATGACCACATGAGGCTTTAGGGGGACATTTAGACACAGGCCATAACAATCCCCATTTATAGATTGGGAAACTCAGATTTACAGAGAATATGAATTATTTCCAAAATTATAACACCGGTATGAACTTCATCAGAGTTTCTCTGACTCTAAATTCCAGTTATGTTGCTAGTGTGATTCATGACTTAATGCAGTGTGAATAAGAATAGTGAGGGACTTCAGGCTGCTTGTGAATTTCTAAGATAAATATTTTGAATCAATTCAGGACATCAAGGCAGCCACAACAGCATAGCCAAAGACATGAAAGAGGAATTACAGGACTGCTTCAAAAAGTGGCAAGACTTGCAAGCACAAGGCCCTGAGTTCGAGCCCCAGCACGGAAAAAAAAATAGTGGCAAGAATGATGGGGAAAATGTGTTCAAAGTGAGGGAGAGTATTTTGGGGGGACTAATGTTAATGTGTCTTTTACTATAATAAATTTAAAAAACATTTAAAAAATATCCACTGTATTTTTCTATCACAGCTCATATAATATTTATTCCTGGCCATCATATCTGGAGGCATTTTGTACTTTTATGTAAAGTACCCATACAAAGATTTTTTTAAAATAAGCAGTAGAGGTCATCAGTGTTCAACTACCAGTTTACGGGAAAATGTTTCACATTAATGTGCTACTGACCCTCAGACTATAAAATTTTGAAGTGAAAAACAATCCATACTTTTATTCCTGGATACATTTATTAGATTCGCTTCTCTTTTACTGAATTTGCAGCAGAGAAAGTGTTTTAGCCAGTCTTGTACATTTCCCTGTCCATATCCTTCATAATTTAGATAATGGTGAGTGATCAGTGGCCACACATTTACTGATATTTGTAGTTACAAAGACTTCTGTCTTCCTGTAAGTGGCAATTATGTTTCTTTAATCAATTTGAATCATATTTTGGATTCATTGCTAATCTACTGACTGTAGGCACTGTTCAGCACAGGTCAGAAAAGTAATCATAATAAAAATGTAAAAGACATAATTATGGGATCATTCAACCCAACCAAATCAAAGCAAATAGCTAATTTCTGTTTGTAAGTCCAAATGATACTGTTTATGTGGTCTGTCAAATACATTTAGAGACTATAAACTATACAAGAACAGTCATGCATAATGTATGGATAGTAATTACTTTAGGGCAAGAACTGTATCTTGTTCATCTCTGTGTCTGCAGCAGCTCTCACAAAGCAGGGCATAAAATAAGTTCTCAATAAACTGTAAATGTAGATGCACAGATCTGATTTTTGGAGTAATGAATAATCCCACCTCATTACTATCAAAAATTGTGCTTTGGTTTGTGATGGAAAATGACTACTAAAATTTCCAGTGGATTTAGTCATATGCTTGAATGATGACTGTTACAGAGACTTGGTTAAACAGATACATATATATCATAGCTCATATAATGGTGTATATATACATATATATGGTATATCATTATATAAATTAACAAGGAGTTTTAATATTCATTCAAAAGAAAATCAGTTTTTCCTTCTGTTTTATACTTTTTAAATCTAAAATGCTCCTATATTACATAGAAGCATAGCAGTAGAGGTTATTTAATGATTGACTTGAGGATGAGTGCATCTGTTCAACGAATATAAAATATCTTCCAGTTTGTGACTCCCCAAGTTCAATGCCGGGATACAGATATATATCTATATCTATATCTATATCTATATATCTATATCTATATATCTATATATATTATATATATATTATATATATTATATATATAATTATATATATATTATATATATATTATATATATAATATATATGATGTCTTTTTTAATGTTTAGATCTTTGATCCATTTTATTTTAATTTAGTGTATGGTGAGACATAAGAGTCCATATTTATTCTTCTACAAACAGATAACCAATTTTCCCAACACCACTTGTTGAATAGGCTATCTTTTCTCTAATACATGCTTTTGGCCCCTTTGCCAAAGATCAAATAATTGAGTGTGTCTGGGGAGGTTTCTGTATCCTCAGTTCTGTTCCACTGATCCATGTGTCTGTTTTTGTTCCAGTAGCTTTCTGTTTTATCACTATTGCTTTGTAGTATATCTTGAAGTCTGGTATTGTTATGTCACCCCTGCTTTACTCTTATTGCCCAAAATTACTTTTGCTATTTGGGTTCTCTTCTGGCTCCATATGAATTTTAGGATTCTCTTCTCTAGATCTATAAAGAATGCTGTTAGTATTTCACTTGGGACTGCACTGAATCTGTATAATAGTTTTAGAAGTATGGCCATTTTGAAAATATTGGTTCTGTCTATCCAGAAGCAAGGGACGTTAAACTTTCTGGAAGATAAAATAGGTAAAACACTTGAAGACACAAGTGTAGGAAAGGATTTTCTAAACAGAACCTCAATCACACAAGAAGTAGTGGCAAGAATCAACAAATGGGATTATGTCAGACTAAAAAGCTTCTGTACAGCAAAATATTAAGTAGAATGAAGAGACAACCTACAGAATGGGAAAATTTTGCCAGCTACTCCTCAAACAGCAGACTAGTATCTAGAATATACAAAGAACTCAAAAAAAAAAATCAAACCACCTAAAATTAAAGACCCAGTCAAGAAATGGTCTTGAGAAATGAACAGATACTTCACAGAGAGGAAATACAAATGATCAACAAACATGAAAAAATGTTCAATATCTCTGGCCATTAGAGAAATGCAAATTAAAGCAACTCTGAGATTCTATCTTTTTCCAGAAAGAATGGCCATCTTTAGGAAATCAAACAATAACAAATTCTTGTGTGGCTGTGGTGAAAAAGGAAGCCTCCTGCATTATTGGTTGGAATGTAAACTAGTACAACCATTATAGAAATCAGTATGGAGATTTTTCTAAGAATTGAAATTAGAAATTTCGTACAACCCAGCTATCCCCTTGCCTAGGTATCTTTCCTAAAGAGCTTAAGTCATCATACTACAGCATTACTTGCGCAACAATGTTTATAGCATCACAATCATAATAGCTAATGCAGCATGTATGCCCATCAATAGATGATTGGGTAAACAAAATGTGGCATCTGTATATAATGGAATACTACTCAGCTATAAAGAATGACAAATTTGAGACATTTGTAGGAAAATGGATGCACTTGGAAAATATAATGCTGAGTGAAATAAATCAGACATACAAGCTTAAATGCCATATGGCATTTAATGCCAAATGCCATATGGCATTTAATGCCAAATGCCATATGGCATTTGGGTGAGGCAAAATACAAACAAAATGTTAAAGGATACCTAGAAAGAGATAAGGGGACAGATTTCATACAATAGAGAAATGGTTCAAGAAAACAAGGAGAAGAGTAAGGAGGAGGAGAAGGGGAAGTAAGAAGAATAAAAATGCACGATGTAAAGGCACCTAATAACTCCAATCAGTGTAAACATTGCCATAACAACAGCTAAGAGAGATTATTGACAAGCATGAAAATGGTAATGGGGAACCAGAGGAGGAGGGGAGAAAGAGAGGGAAGGGGAAGGGGATTAGGAAAAAAAAATCAACCTGTAGTATGTACATGTAACCACTCCCCAAGATGATTGTAAACTGCATGAATTGCAAACATGTACTAATAAAATTTAAAGAAAAGTGGCCACCAAATTGATGGGAATTAAAGGTGAAATCAGTTAAAAATAAATAATAAATACATACTTTTAAGCAGAAAGAAGGCAACAACAACAACAACAACAACAACAACAACAACAGCAACAACAACCAGTTATACAGGTAGAGAGAAACAAATGTACCAAAAATACTGGTTAATGTTAACCAACAACTGAAAATTAAATTCGGCTTGGGTCTTTCTGGCATCCCAGGGAAAAGGAGGGGCGTGGGACAAGGAGTTATAACATTACAGCTTTAATCAGCTAAGTTGTTTCTCGTTTCTTGGATGGTTTACCTAATGAGACAAGAATACATTGCTCTCTGATGAAATAACTGGGTCCAGGGATAGGATTAGGAATTCTCAGAATGAAAGTCTCATCACATACCCTCTTGGGATTTCATAATTTTCACTTGGCAGAAAACTAAAACCCACCCAGGTGAAGGTGCTTTTCTTTAAAATTATCTTGTTAGATTGAGTAATCTTATGGTGAGCAACCTCATGGATGCTGTGGGCAAAAGAATCAGCAAACAACAAAGACTGGATTAGATTTATGTTGCTTAAGCACTGCTACTTCCCGTTGGAAGGACAGCTTTAGCTATTTCAGATGCATATGTGATGAAGCAGCTCTTTAGAGCCTCTCTTTACTTGTTATTCTGTCTGTCTATCATCTATCTATCTATCTAACAACTATTTACCACTATATGTATTTCATATAATGAAAACAATTTAGTACCAATGTTTATGAGGCCACCAAACTATTTCTCTGTGCAGGACACATTTCTGTGTTGCCTGTGGTCCTTAAATGGCCTGATTCCTAGGAGTCCTAGGAATCTCCACTTGTAGCTGAGAAGTTGAGAAGCTATTCTCATAACTTTTTGAGATCCTGAAGGATGCTGTTTCTCTGGCTCATCTCTCTATAAACTGCTAATACTTTGAGGCTTAGAGTCATGTGCTCGATAGATGCTTTCCTCAGCAGGACGCTTGCATGGCAATAATTGATAGCCCTTGAAAATGATATTCTTCAGGAAATCAATTGTTGTTTATATAGAGGAGAGTCAGAGAGTATGTAAAGAAAGGAGGTGATGAGTTCTTTGATAATGATTCTCAGCCTCTCTTCTGTGCTCAGATATTCACATCGCACTCTGCACAACAAGAACATGAGGCCACCTGGCATGTCTGGTGCAGCAGGCTACTGCCTCATTAGGTTTCAGAGGTGTGCCTCCTGGAGGTCTCCAGTTCCATCCCAAGTGGCTTGTTGGAAGCTTTTTGCAACCCAGTAGTCTTTCCGAGAGGACTTCTGATAAGTGCTGGTGTCTCCATTTAATTACATTTCCAGTGATGTTTTAATGCCTCTTATTGATTGGTGTCCCGGTCTGATGCCCAGTTGACCTCTCCATCGGTCTGTCCCACATGAGCCTCAGTGAAAATTTCTTTGGGATCTTTTACATATATGTCTATGGCCCTTTAGGTGTACTGAAAGCTACAGAAATTGATCAAACAAATTCTAACAAAAAAGCCAACAACAGTGAAGCCACCTTTCAACAAAAGAAACGTTAAAAACCTCAGCTCAGGGAAGAAGCTTGACCTTTTTTGCCCCTCATTTGCTGTTTCTTGGATGCACTTTTGACTAGGAAAAGAAACAGACATTTGTGCAGTTCAAAGACAAGGCAGTGTACGCAAAGGAGCAGGATGCTCATGATCATCAAGTGTATGACTACTTCCCTGTTTAGAGTAAGCACCACCAAAAGTGTGTTTATGACCCTTTAATCCATTTACATGAATGTGCCATCTGTGATGAATAGTGCCCGTTGTGTGCTGGTATGCTAGAAAAAGCTGTCAAAAATTGGTGAATTTTGGAAAGAGGGAAAGGATAGTGGAAAGATATGTTGGTGTTTATGAAGTGGAGCATAGGGACCATATCTCGTGCCCAACATCCTGTTTCACTTTGCCTGGCCTTTGTCTCCACTATAAGCAGGCACATTATGTTTTCTTTTATTACGATAAGTTTGGTGATGAGCCAGAGGGCTTGTGGCAGCTGCCCTTTGAGCCTGTCCCTTGTGTAATGTGCGGAAATGCATGCGAACAAATTAATCAGGGACATGAGCAACCTGAAGAAATAATAGTCTTTGTTCTTGAGAAATGCAGAACCGAGAAATATACTGTGGAAGATGGCCCTTTTTAGTACAACAGTCCTCCATTTTCTCATCAGCTAGCTCATCTTAATACCATTGCCTGGCCTCCATCATGCAATGAGCCGACTGTGTCTTTGTGTGGTAACATTCCAATGATAGTTGTTTGTTCTCACATTGTCTATCACCCTTCACGGTCGTTTAACTTCTTTTACTACCAGAAAATTCAAATCATAACATTTGGATGTCAGGTATACAAATACCCTTTGATAGATTGGAGACATGAAGAAACTGAACTGTGTATCATTAGCTACTCCAGGGAGCTTTGGTAACTCAGTATTTTCCAAATATTTACCCTAAATGTACAACTAGACTTTTAGGAGACGGAAAAGGGCTTTTTGGTCCATATAAAGGATCAAGCTGACATGATAATCGGATATCCCATCCAGGGAGGACCAGAAGGTATCCACTTATCTGTTCATTTATGCCTATACCCAAACATTTCTACCCTTACTCCTTTTTCTCACACACCATAGTCTGGGACAGAGGTTAAGATCATTGTGATATAGACCTTGTTCTTAACCTACAGTGAAATGTGCAACATGGACACCTTAGTGACAGAGCATATGCTTTAAAGAACGTGAATGCAGTGTGCTAAGAGAGAATTTGGAGAGAGTTTTTCTAAGAGAGTAAAAAAAGCATTGGGAGCATGTGTATTGTTGCAAAAAGACTCCTTGTGGGAGAAATAAGTATCTTTGAGGGTAAATTACAGTTAGTCAAACTGAACTTGCTGTCGGTCTGAATTTTTTTTTGCTTGTACATATGATTATAAAAATAATATTGAATGAAGAAGATGTGGAAAAGTGGCATTCTTAGGCCACTTTGTGCTGCAGTAACAGAACATGGTGGACTGAGTAATTTATAATGAACAGAGATTATTTTTCACAGCTCTGAGGGCTAGAAGTCCAAGACCAAAGGGTAAGTATCTGGTGAGGGCCTTCTACTGCACTATCACATGGTGGAGGGCAAGAGAGTGAAAGAGATGACAAGAGATTGAACTGGTAGCCTCAAGCCCTATTAGGATCTGAATTAATCCATTTATGAGGGTGGAACACTCCTGACCGAAACATTTTTAATTAGACCCCACTTCCCATTATAGTTGCTTTAGTGATTAATTTTCAAATACATGCTTTCTTGTGGGTCATAGTTAAACTTTAGCTGTGGACACATATTTTAATAAGGAAAAATGAATGCATGCGTGTATGAAAAGATCACCCAGCTTGGGAATTCCATGCTGTCCTCTTAACAGTTTCTTCAGTTTTTACTAGTAGTTGATTAGAGTTGTTGAGATGAGACCCCACTGGTCATCTCTGAGAGTCTCACCCCTTCATTTGATGGAAGTGGAGTTGGTGGCTGGGGACTGTAAAGACATTTCTGAGGATATGCAATGAGTTAGGCAGCTCAGTTGGGACCAGATCCTTTGTCCCTAAATTTTTTTTTTTTTTTTTTGTGGTGCCAGGGATCGAACTCAGGCCCTTGTGCTTGCAAAGCAAGCACTCTAATCACTGAGCTAAATCCCCAGACACTTCGTCCCTAAATTTGAGTCTGAAATTCTTTCTGCTCTTCCACATAAACTGCTTCATATGAACTTTCATCCAGAAAATAACACTGTGTGGAGCTTGAGGCCTGATTGCTTAGTTTCCATGATTGTAGTACGTTTCTGGGTTCTTTATGATGAACTGATACGAGGAAGTCAAGGTGCCCATCAAACTCGAAGGTGACTTCAGAGTGTGGTTAATCTCCTGTGTACAATCAGCATTTTGAAAGATTCATTTTATTAAAAGCTGAGGCAATGCAGAGCAGTGAGTCTATTTGAATGCGATCATGCTTTTTAGGGAATCAGGTCCAAGCCAATTTCTGATTCCCCAAGGCTAAATTCTATTAGGCATTAAAACTCAAATTTCAGGTACCTTGCACTGATGAACACAAGGAACATCTGTAGCAAGTTTCTGGTACTATAAGCACTGAATACTGATTACTGTAGGAAGAGCTGGGCTGCTATGGTAATAGATTAAAATAAAAAAGCATTTGTTCCTAAAAATATACAAGTATGTATGCCTTTTTTCCTACCTTTCAAATGGACTGAGAAGATGGGGGATGACATTGATAAATCCGATCTATAAGTTTTCAGTTTGATTTGTTATTCCAGAGCATCTGCAGGGCTTAACAATAGACATGCTAGTAATAAGTACCATTAATTGGATGTCTGCCACATTCCAGATGGTTTATACTTGTTATTACAATCTTTAGAGACCAGTCAAGAGTATGATCTTCATTTTACAGAAGAGAACACTAGAGCTCATAGAGGTTAAGCCCCTTGCCTTAGGTAAGGCCATTAGACAGCCAGTGGGACTGATTAAATGAGATTGGATCAAAGTTCTACTTTTTGTACATCTCAAGGGATCATCTGACTTGTTTTTGTATTGTCACTTCCTATCCAGTTCCTGGCATAGATGTGTACAGTCAGGATTTTGAGTAAGCTCTAGTTAAATTGTAAGGAGTATGGTGTTCAAGAAGTTTATATCCACGAGATCAGCTAAGATTAGTCTGTGAGCGCAGTATGCAGAGGCACATGGCACAGATGGCCAGAGTTCACCAGGAATTGGGGTGACAAACTCTGCTCCTTGACCTGGAGGCTGCTTTTTTTCTGCCCTGTATTTTTATTGCTTGTGAACTGGAAACAACCTGGGACCCACTAGTGCCCATGCCAGCTGGGAGGAAGTGAGAGGCCTGCAGGGAACTGCAGTAGAGCAATTGTCAGTATGGTCTTTCATGTCCCCTCCCAAGCCATTCTTTTCTCTGTTTTCTCTTGATGCTAAACTACTCAGATGCTTTCTGTTGCTTTGCTCAGCTTATGAGATCAGCTTCACTAGCTGGATTGAATTTATCCACATGTCCTGACCCACTTTGTGAACTAACATATGTTTGCTGAGCGATGACTGGTCTCTGCTAGTTTCCTCCAACTTGTTGGATTTGTGGTTTTAGCCATTTCTAATTTGTTCTGCCCAGCAGTCATGCTCAGGTGATTAGAAGGAAGGATTGTTGCTCAGAATAATAGAAGTAGGGGTAATAGGACAGGGATTTCAGTGGTAGGAGGCTGGTAATTGATCTGATGTGAAGACAGAAGATTTTGAGGGGATACATAGGGATAGACTGTATTCGCATTACAGGTTGAAGAGGAGGATGACAAATAGATATTAGCTAGGAGTCTTCTTGGTTACAAGTTCCGTAATCAAACTTTGGCTAAGCCAAGTGAAAGAGCATAATTCTTGAGTGTTACCCAGTACCTAAAGAAAGGAACACAGGGAAAAACCTGGAACCAGGAACCTGAAAGATACTGCTGTTCTCTATGTCTCTTTGTTGTGCTTTTTTTCTGATTCTCTTCTTATTTTCCTTCCTTTTCTGCTTTGGGGCCACAGGGCAGGAAGCATGGGTACTGACATGGTCTTAGTCTTACATGTTAGAGGTTCAGTAACTAAGAAAGAGACTAGCTTTTCAATTATCACTCATATTTTTTTTCCCTCTATTCCACTTTCTCCTCCTCTCTTTCCCTTTCAAGTTCCTTAACTTCCAAGACTAATCAAAGCAGCCTGGGATAAGTCCAGGACCAATAAACAGTGGCCAGGGACAGAGATGGATTATAGAAACATGGAAGGTTTTGCTGACCTCTGTGGATGGTTTTGGGGTGGCAATTTCTTGAACAGTGCAGAGAGCATAATTTCTTAGTTACTAACTTCAAAATCTAGGATCTAATAGGAACAGGCCAAAGATTCAGTAAAAGTATCAATTAATACGGTGATTATTCATAACAATGAAAACAACCAACTTTTACTGAGCTCAACCAGTGTTGATCCAAGGGATGGGTATATATGTAATCTCTCATCATCACAACTATGAAAACTAGGTAGCATTATTCTTATTATAAAATAATAAGACCTATAAAGGTCAGAAACCAAGGTTAGTATAGCCTGTATCATCAACTACCATACTATGCTGCAAGATGACTAGCCAATCTTTAAAGAAGTATAGCGTGGAGAAAAAAAAAGAAATATAACGTGAGATACCTGATATGCTTTATTCAGTGCAATCTAACTAGTGGAATCTTTTTTTTCTTTTATACTGGGGATTGAACCCAGGGCCTTCAGTCTGAACTACATCCATGCCCTGTAAAATTTTTCTTTGTTTTGAAACAGAGTCAGTCTTTTGTGATCAACAACCTACATAGTTGCTACGATGCAACAGAATGAGTGAGGCATGTTATATGATTTGTGATTACAGAATATCTTCTGTCCTAATTGTATAAAGTGAGACATAGATATACAGTGACCTACAGACAGTCTAACAATTTAGGTCTCTGAGCACTCAGATTTTCTGTTTTCCCTACTTCATTTCAGTTGAATCACTAAAGACAGTCTAGGGAGAAAAAATTAACCCCATGTTTCTGAATAAGAACTGATACCCTCTACATTGTTCTATAATGCTAGAGAAAATTTGATAACTTCTAAAATTTCAGAAGACCAAAAAGCAGAAAGACTTTTTATAACCTTGAACATAGCAACAGCATCTCAGTAAATATTTTTGTTGCAATTTGATTTAACACAAGGGTGAGAAAAGGATAAAATCAGATGGTTGTGCCCTTGACTCTGATCTAACTATCATCTCACTGACCAGATCTTACTTACCACAGCAAATGAAAGAGAGCTGGATCCCAAAGAGCTTAGTTCTAGCCTTGCCTATCTTTATATTACTCTAGTATTTTTCATCTGATCGTTGATTTTCTCAATTATGAAATGAAAATGTTAATAACAATTAGTTTTATTCTCACAGGTTTACCTTATCAGATAATTTTTATAAAAGAATCCTATAGATACTAAAAGTATTATATAATTCTTACCTTTTATAATTCATAGTTATTTTAGAAATTCAAGAAGTATAGAGAATTATAAGATGAGCACCCCATATCTACCACACAGCTTAAGAAAAACAGAGTATTGATAATTTGAGTCCCTTCTATCCATCTTCTGTATCTTTGCTTGATACAATTACTCATCTTTTATCTACAGAATTAATTACCTTGAATTTATTTCACATTTCAAAGCATATATAAATAATTTTGTGACATGTGTGCTATGGTTTAGATGTAAAACATCCCCCTAAATTCTCATGCGTTCAGAGGTGGAGTATTTGGAAGGTGATTGGATCTTAGTATGCTGTGCTCATCAGTGGATTCATCCATTGGTGAATTCATAGCTGAAAGTACCATTAGGAGATGGGCCTGGTCGGAGGAGTGGGTCACTGGGAATGTGCCTTTAAAGAGTATTCACCTATATCTCTTTCTCTGTCCCTCTTTGTCTGTTTCTCTATGTTTGTCTCTGTCTGTCTCTCTGTCTGTCTGTCTCTGCTTCCTGGATGCTATTGATTGAGTAGGTTTCCTTCAACATATCCTTTCACCATGCCATATCTGCCTTGGAGCCTTCTGACCATGGATTGAATTTGCAGAAACTGTGAGCCAAAATAAACCCCTCCTTCTTTAAATTGCAGGTATCGGGTATTTTGTCCCGGCAATGAAAAAGTGACTAATATAATATACATGTTTTTCTATGCTATGTATGAGTAACGTATACATATACAGTATTTAAAGAAATCATACCATGCTGGGGGCAGCCTTCTACCACCTGTCCCTTCCATCCAAATTATTTTTACAAGTTTTGTCCACATCAATGTGTGCACATGAATTGATTGTTTTTAGTGCTGTACAGTAATCCATTATATAAATAATCCATATACTTATTCTTTCTCTCTTTGTTGGAAAGTTAACTTTTTCATTGTTTTCTTTTAAAATATGCTGTTATGTATACTTCTAGAGTTCATGTTCTTGTGAAATCACTATATACACAGAACATTGTTCTTCCTCTATTGGATGTTATTTTAATGCCCTCCACCTCTCATATCATACAGGGAAGATGTGTATCCTTCTCAATCTTTGTCGTTGCTGTGAGACCTGTCACTTTCCGTAAGATTTGACTCTCTTTTCAGACAATCACTCCCACATCCCCTTGTTGTGGCTGTCTGCAGTCTCCCAGTCTACTCTATTTTTTTCTTCTATTTCTTTTTGAACCTGATCCTTACCAGTCTTTACAGCAATATTCTTGCCTTAGTCATTAATGATATTGATACTCACATAAATGCTTCTTCTACCAACATGACCTTGAGTTACTTTGGTTTCTCCCCATCATCCTACAACAGCCACATGCATGGTCATATTACAGAGTTTCTTAGATCCTTTTAGTGATCTAAGGTTCCAGTATTTAGCTCTCTCTTCATCCTGTTCTACCTTTCAGCTTTCTAATGCCACCACTCTAACACCCCTTTAAGCCCCACAATTTACAATCCACTAATTGATACGACTTTCTACTACCTCTAATTCCTACTTATGTTCTTTTGACTCTTCCTCCTGCAGTTCAAATTCCACCATCAATCATTACAGTCATTTCCTTGAAGGTACCCTCAACCCCCTTGCCTCCTTTTTTGCTGTGATTAGTTGTTTTTTTACCCTGCCGAGATCCATATTTCCTCCTACTTTGCATTGCCAAGAAAGAAAAACCCATGTCCCTGCTTAGTGATCCAACTTTAAGCTCATCAACATTAATATTAATGGGTCCTCAGTGCTGCTTGATGATCTTTTCCTCTTGTTTACTTTTCTACCCTCCTAGACAGCTATTTTGTACTTTCCTCTCCTCCCAACTTCACCTCTCCGCTCACCATCCTCTTTCTCATCTGATGCCTTCCTGAGTGCCAGAAGATGACTGCCTGAGCTACTGTATAAACCAGAGCCATACACTTGACATCCCTTCCCATTTACATAAGCATAAAAATACGCAGACATTTCCCCCATCCCTCATGTTAAAACAGAATAAACTTGCATGCACATATGTACACATCAACAAAAATCCCACTCTCTTTTTGCGTGACTCTTGCTCTAGCTACTCTCCTATCTCTTGGCTTCCACTTGTTTCAAGCCTCCACACCTCTCTAGGCTTATTACAAGATTTCTAACTGAACTTACTTCAATGCTCACACCTTTGCTGTGTCTTTATAGTAACAAGAGAGACCTTATTAGACATTTAATTCATATCACTCCTGTTCAGAACTCTTTCTGGTTTTGCATCACACTCAGAGTAAAAGTGAAACCCCTTCAATATTTTATGAGACTGAATGATTTAGCAGCTTATGACTTTTATATCCAAACTTCTACCACCGATTCCCTTGCTTACTGTGTTCCTCCTGTACTTAATCATGCCAGGCATTTTCTAACCTCAGGGATTTTGGACTAGCCTTTCCATTTGCTTGGAATTCTCTTCCCTCATACATCCACAAGGCTTTCTCTCTCACTTTCAAGCTTTAATTTAAATATCATCTTTTCAGTGAGTTTCTCCCTGGATACTCAAACAAAATGCTGATTTTTGTCCTTAGCTTTCCTTATACCGCTTTCTTGCTTTATTTTCTCCATAGCATTTATTGTCTTCCAGTGTACCATATATCTTATTTGCTAATTTTATTTATTGCCTGTCTTCCCCAACTATAATATAAGATGTATGAGAGAGACATGGTTTCTATTTTTTTTTTCTGCAGTTTCTCAGTGGGTACTCAGTAAATACTTGTTAAATGCAAAGGTTTTACATCATTTCTTAGAATTATTCATAAGACTCTTTCAGAATGTTTTACTATTAAATAGAATTTTTTAAAAATTACATTTCCTAACTGTATGGTTTTGCTACATAGGAAAGAGTTTGAATTTTGTACATAGATCTTTTATTTAATAGCATGTCTAAATTATTCATTGTTCTACAAACTTTTCTGTGAGTGCTATGGTTTCCCATGTAAAACTGTCATCTTGAAATAAGGATAGTTTTGTTTCTTTTTTCCTAATATTTACCTTTAACTTTGGGTGTGAGTTTATGTATGTGCAGCACAATCATTTTGGAAAGCAGAAATAACAGTGAGAAACTTGTCTTGTTCCTGATTTTAGAGGGTATGCTTGTAAGTTTTAATCATTAACTATAATTTAAAATATCAATTTGTAGTAGATATCCTCTGTCAGATGAAAGGAGTTCCCTCTTCCTAGTTTGTAAGTTTTTAAAAAATTATTTATCATTGCTAAATTATTTTTTATAACTAGTAACATTGTCATATATTTTAAAGTGTTAAATCTTTTAAATTGATGATTTTATTTCTAGAGTTTCTAAGGTTGAGCCATTGTTGTGTTGCTGTGATCAACCCAATTTACTCTTGATTATTATTTTTTAAAAAATTCATTGTTGGATTTATCACTAATATGATATTTGGTCCTATGTTCACTAAGGGTTTAGCCAATAATATCCCATTTTTATATAGTCTGCCTGGTTTTTATTTCAGTTATACTAGCCTCATCCTGTAATTTAAGAATAATTTACTTTTTTCCCTATTCTTTGGGAGAATTAGCAAAATGTTGGAATTGTCTCTTTTTTTTGAAAATTGACTAGAAATCATCTTGAAGTATCAGGGAAAGGAGAATTGACTCATAAATGGGTTTTTAACTGTGGTGCAATTTCACTAAGGATATGAGAAAATTTGATGTTCAATTTCTTTTTGTCAGTTTGGTAAGTTACATTTTTTTCTTTCAGAAATTGTATTTTGTAGTTAAAGTTTCAAGTTTATTAATTTAACAGGCAAAATTCTTTTTTTAAAAAGGTTCTCAAAAAAGTAATTTTTTACTTTTGATATTATTTTTTACATTTTTATTTTTTGGGAAACCAATCTTTTCACGGGTTTATCTATTTAATTAGTCATATCTTGGAACTTGCTTTTGCTTTTCTAAATTAATTTTTCTATTTCATCTGTTTCCATTTTTATCCAGAATTTTTCTGTTTTGTGTTTCTGCTTTCTTTCAGTTGCTTTTGGGTTGGATGCTTAACTCATTACCCCTCATCATTTCTTCTTTCGTAATATAAGCATTTACAGTTAATAAATTTCCTTGTGAAGAACTAATTTGATATGCAGTATTTTTATTATTTTTGTGTCAGTATATTTTCTAATATTTAGTACAATTTATTTAACTTAATAATTATCTGGAACAGTGGTGCCTACTAGATATATAATGTAAGCACATGTATAATTTAAAAAATTTTATCAGCCAAAAAAGTAAAAATAAATCAGATTTATTTTAGCAACACATTTTATTTAGGCCAATATACTCAAGATACTATAATTTTAACATGAATATAAAATTATTAATGTGAACAGTTTCATCTTTTGTTTTCTACTAAGTTTTTGATATCTAGTATACATTTTACACTTAAAACACATCTTCCTCTGGACATTAATTATGGACTCTTCATTTATATTTATATTTCACAGGATTTACATTTGAAAAAATTATAGGTACTCAGTTGTTCCACATAAAAGAATTGAGTATAAAGAATGACTTTCTTAATATCCAAATGGGAAAGGGAACAAGGGAGGGGGAAAGGAACAGAGGGACAAGAGAAATAAGAAATGGAAGGGAAAAATGGAAATGAAGCTTTTGTAAATAGGGAGGGAGGAGGGGAGGGGAATGGGAAAACAAGAAGCAACAAGATATATCATGTACAGGTACAAATCCCCTATGATGAATGTTATCACTATGTACATCTCAAATGTACTATTAAAATAAAATTTAAAAAAAAAAGAATGACTTTCTTTGAATATTTACACCCATACTAACAAAATTAGTACAACTTTCTTAAAAGAACTAATTTGATGCAAAAGCATACGATTTTCAAATGATGTCTTAGAAAATAACTTTACTATTTTAACTTAGTATTATTATCATTTAGTTGGATAAGTATTGTATAAATTGATAAGCAATTTTAATTTTATCAATATAACAGTTTTCTTCATTTTACATAATGTCAATAATATTTAAAATCTTCTCTGTCGATTCATGCTAGAAAAATGTGTAAAATCATTACTATTGATTTTTATTATGAAAAGTTTCAATTTGAGCATAAATTCTTATATTCATCCAGCTAGGTCACAAGTAAATTTCTCTTTGGTTTGAAGCTTCACAGATAATTTTTTCACATGTGCTGTGATATCTGAGAGGGACCATAAATCACACTGTTTTTTTTTTTAACCTTTGATAAATGGATATTTGGAATATATATATTTTATTTGAAGAAAAGCTTCCATGGAAGTTAAGACTGTAATACAAAGTGTTAGCTCTGTAGGCTTAGTTTGTTAAAACCGCACATTCCAAAGAAACAACTGGCACTTGGCCTATCTCCTAGGAGAGGACTTCTAAAACTTTGTAATATCATATTTGATAAGGATATCTTTGCGCACCTGAGACTTCGGTGCACACTGGAGAGTTTACACTCACGGTGTGCTCTGTAATGGACACCTGCTTTTATTCATGGGGCCCTGGGCCATGTAGCATCTAGGGGGTGGAAGATTGGATAGTGAAAGTCAGCCAACCAGACACTCCATTCCCACTGACCAATCCTCAATTAAAAACCCTGGACACCAAGGCTCAGGCAAACCTTCTTGGTTGTCAGCACTTTCCACCTATTGTCACATATCATTGGTGATAGAATCAAGGTCTGTCTGTGTGACTTTTTGCGTGGGAGAAGACAACTAGAACTTTGTGCCTGGGCTCTCCTAGTGGCTTTTTCCTTTGCTGATTTTATTTGGTATCCTGTTGCTACAATAAGCAAAACCCTGAGTACAACAGCTTTTCTGATTTCTCTGAATCATTCCAGTGAATCCTTGAGCCTGAAAATGGCCTTGTAGGACCACGATACAGTTAGCATTGAAAGTGGGATTCATAGAATGACCCTGACTCACTGAAATATGGTGAAAGCAGAGTTTGGAAAAAGAAAGAATGTGAACATAGGGGGAAAATTTGATTCCCAAATGGCTGCATGATAACTCATAATATGAAACACTGGTCATGCTGTGTTGGGATCATCTGTTACAAGTCAAAGGTACCAATAGAATTTAGAAATAGTGAATACAACTCTGAAGGAGTTGATTCACTGGATACATACGAAATTACAAAATATTGAAAAACAAGTTAAATGTACAATCACTTGGTTATTGTGATTCTTGATAGCTAAAATGAAAGTAAAATTGAGGAAGATATAGACATTATAACAAGCTCAGATTTCAGCCAGATCAAGGTACAGCTACCAGTTTCAAGGCCACCACTGAAGGGATAAATTATTTCAGGACAGATAGAACCTCTACAACCTCTGATAACCGAGACACTTTAGTACGCCCCTTAATATAGTCATAATAAATGGTATGCTTAAGGGATTCCCTTTCGCATGGACATCCATGTTACTTTTTTGATACAAAATCAAGCAATACTGTAGGAGACCTTATTAGATTTGTTTCAGTTTCACTTTATTAGCCTAAATATCCTGAGAAAGTTAGTGTGATTCAGATGATAATAAGAGAAAGACAGATAAGAGATTCAAGGGACTTATTCCATCAGGGTGGATATCTTTAAACAGGTATTTGTAAATGGCACTAATAAAGAAAACTTTGATGGAGTTGAAACAAGGTCTTAGTGTAGCACTATGGGAAGTCAGTGTGGGACCCAATGAAAGCCTTACGCGTCCCCAGCCTCAAAGGGCCCTAAACAAATTTATCTACTATTTACTATAGTTTGAAATAATTTAAAAAGTTGGCCAGCAAAGGTGACAATAAGAAACCTGACATTTAATTTCTGGAGATGATGGTCTGGCAAATTAATCAGGATGAGGATTCATAAAGGAGCTAGGCTCACTGCCTGGCTGGGAACAAAATTGTATGTACATATGTAGCTAAAACAACAAGCAAGTAGTGATGAAATTACTTGCTAGAACTCCTTGATATGGGAGTTGAATGAATTATGATTCCAAAAGCTTTCGGCAAATTCCTAACAGAAGCTACAGTTACGCTGGAAGATACTGGGATATGATGGTGGATAGTATTTAAGTCAAAGTTTTGATGAAAATTGGACTTCATGTGAAGTTGTCTACTTTACCTTGAACAGATATTATGTCTAACTGGGGAATACTTCCCTCCCTAGTACTGTGAAACAGAAGATATGTAAGTTTATTTTTATGCTAGTATTAATTGGCCATTCTACATGAGAATCTGTAGAATTGCCCAAGCTGATGCAAGTTAAATTGAAGCAACAGAGAATACCTGGTGGACAAAAGAGAATATTATTATTTTAGTTATGGACAATGTTAGAAGCTAGAGTGCTGGTACTAAGAATTCTCTGTAAAACAGCCCTGTGTGGCCCATGGAAAAGGTGCATGACTCACTGAGATTCACAATAAGCCACTGAGCCTTGAATAAGGTTGTGCTGCCTGTAGCATCAGCTGTCCCTTATATAGTTTGAAGAGTGCAAAAATACAGCAGGTTAAAAGAGAATGATACTCAGTGAGTGACTCATCTTGTAATTTTGTTTTTCTCTATCTCAATCTCAAAAAAGAGCAACTGTAATTTGTCTTTATATAGGAACACTCCCAACTTACATTTAGTCTATTACCCACAGGGTTATTTGAACTCACTGGCTTATTTTCATAACTTTGTTAGAAGAGATTTGAACTTGATGTGGGTCTGGGTCTTAAGTATAGTAATAAACTGTACTGATGATATGAAAATATCAGAAACTAAAGAGCAACGCAGGACTGACTTAAATGCAGTGGTAACGCCCATTACCAATAATTTGTTAAGTGTCTGGAGCATGTTCTTATGCTGACTAGAACTTATGAGGAGTCTTTTGCAGTTGTGGTAACTGAGATGTGGGACTAGAAAATTTCTGCCCTTTGAGAGACAATTATTAGCTTGCATTGACATTAGCTGTAACTGCCTCTATGACTGAGGTCCTAAAATATTTCAGGTGGAAATCTGAAATGCCCCAAATGTCTTGATGAAACACTCATCTGCAAGGCCATCTCAGAAGAGTTCCATAATAAAATGGTTTATACGGAAACATGCTACTTGGGGAAATGCAAGGAAGTACACATCATATTCAGAAGTAGCTTGCCTCTTTATTATTTCCAAATTTGAAACTCCCTGAGGAGCTGCTGGAGTTTCAGGAGGACATGGACAGCTCACCATTAACTAATGAGACCTGCTTGCTCTCTTCATGGCAACTCTAAGGTGAACAGACAACACCTTGTTTGAAGGGCTGCCATACTGTGATTGACTGAAGAAAAAAACTGAAGAAAGTAAGGACCAAGCTCAGCGTACTGAACTGATACTCTTTTCCTTGAAGTGATGGGAGAAGTGAACAACAATCTAAGTTCTTATGTTTGGGATTTTACCATCTCATGGGCTGTAGTTGATGGCTTGGCCATATAATCAGTTAGTTTGGCAATGGAGAACAGGACTATTAAAGAGATGTCCGTATTGGACATGGCACTACCGAAATCACTGTAGGAATGATGAAGTGGGACATATCTATGCCCATCAGAAGGACCTCTTTTCAGGATTAGAAGGTGGTTGGATCCACTAAACCTGGTGTGCTCACTCGAGGTTGGCACCAGAATCCATGAAATGAATGGACATAGATAATATGCAGCAATGCAAAGGTGGATTGGTAGGCAACGTATGTTCTTGCATCCACTGAGTCATAAGATTCCAACAAGAACTATTTTATCTGCCACCAAGAAAGACAAACACTACATTGGATTGACGCTGGTAACTCTGGGTGTTACTTTGTCTATCTAAAGATAGATGAAAATGCTCAAAATACTATCAAAGAATTATAGCCTGAACAACCAAGTTACATTATTTTACTTGGAATACACTTTATGGCCCATAGTATCCAAAAAATGGGCAAATAGGTGTCACATCAAGTGACCGTATCATGTTGTGTATTGTTTTTGAGTAGTGGTTTGAGAGATAATTGAAATAAACAATTGCAAATCTTGCTAAAATGTGGGACATAAAAGCATGAAGGACTGGTTTGCTTGGTTTTATGAGTGCTTGCTCACATTCAACATTATGGGGAGAAGGAAGGATGGACAGTATGTCTGACTGGGCAACAATCCTCCACCTAGTACAATAAAATAGAGGCATGCAAGTTCACCACTAGGTTTCTTCACTTTCTTATGGGACTTGTGGAATGTGACTGAGGAATGTGCTTATACAATTGTACAATTCTTTCCCATATCATCTCAATTTCTTTTATTTCTTTCTCTTTTCTCTTTTCTCTCTTTCTTCCTTTCTTTCTCTCTCTCTTTCTTTCTTTCTCTCTCTCTTTCTTTCTTTCTTTCTTTCTTTCTTTCTTTCTTTCTTTCTTTCTTTCTTTCTTTCTTTCTCTTTCTCTCTTTCTTTCTTTCTTTCCTTCCTTCCTTCCTTCTTTTTTTCTTTTTTTTTGTGTGTGATGTTGTAGTCCTGGGACCAGTTGGCTGTTGCAGGTTCCAGAAGCAGAAATGACCCCTAAGTAAGAAAATGTAGTTATACCTTTTATACCTTTAGACCTAATTCCTAAGGTCCTGAAGGAATGGACTGTACCTTCCCATCTGGCAAATTGAAGTTGAGAGTAAATGTAGCTATCCCATTAGTTCTGTACCTGTGTATTTCTACCCTGTATGCAGGGGAATAGACTGAGGAACAGCCATTCGATAGACTGGTTATTGCTGCCAACAATCTGGCCATATACAGTTGCTGAATTTAACATTGGTTCCAAAGGTGATAAAGTTTAGGTTAAAAGCAATGACAAATGAGGAAAAGGAGAAATGCTAGCTAAGGGTAAAGGAATAAATGAATGGGCCATGAAAAAAGAAATACAATTTATTCTAATGGTCTTTTCAGAGACGACCAGAGCAAGAGAATAATTTTTCTTGGTATTCTTATACAAGATACCTAAAATAATGGAGTCGTATGCTTGCAAAGATCACTCCTGATTTTAGAACTTGACAAAGTCAAATGGTAGCCTGAAGACCTGAGTGATACTACTCTAGGAGATATTCTGGTCAAATGATACGATGAACTGGACAGATTGTTAGTTACTGATTGGAACTCTCGTAATATACTGGTGTCTATGGATTCTTATTTCAGGTTGTATCTACTACAAAGGATGTCATTTAGAAAGGAATTTCTGGGAATTACTCCCTGTTGGGCCATCCAACCATGTGGTACTACTCTTGGCAGACTGATTGCAGTAGAACTATAAATCTTGATGCTTAAATGCTTAGAATGTTCCTTCGTTATAATGGAAAACATTATAGTTGTGGTGTGACCTGCCACAGAGTGCATTTCACAAATACCTATCACCCTTGTTTTTGGGATGGGAAGCCATTAAACAAAATAAGAAAAGATAATGGGCTTCTGATAGGATTTAAGCAGTAGATGTTGCATCAGGGTGTTTTTTCTGCTGGGGAGCAGGAGGAAAGCTTTGTGGCATAGTCAAATAAATGAAATCTACATGTGATTATTGCTCATATGACTGTAATAGAAAGGAGCTAATTTTTTTTTCAGTATAAAACAGGTGTCCTAATTGCACTCATGCATCAGTACACAATAGAAAAAACAAGCACGGCAGATTTGGCAACATTGGTCCACGAGATAGGAAAAGGCTTTTGAGGAGAGAGATGTCTGTCCTGGCATTATGAAAGTGTCTGAATTTGCATTTGAGAAGGACCATTCAGAGGAAAAGATTTATTCACTAGAATAAGCAAATTCAAAGAATTTCTATTCCAGGAGGACGGTAAGGGGTGGGAGTCAGCCTGAAAAGATGGTGAAATTTACTGAAGATTCCAAAACAATGTTGGGTAATGCTAGGACTCCATATTGGGAAAAGACTTGTACTCTGTATGAAATAGTCATGGCCTCATGACTGTTTTCATACAGATGTGAGCCAAAGTACGTACCCATAGCTATAACCCTCTATCCTAACTATTGAAAGGGGCTATCTATGGGAATCTTATAGATCTTCAAGCCTATGTAAATTCTCTGAAGGTATGTGTAATCTATATAGTGCACTGTGACACCTCAAGAATAAATCAGAATAAACATATCTTATACTACAGTTGGGATGGATAGGCCAGAAACTATTCCAAGTACTATCTGTGTCCTCCTTGTAAGGGTCTTGCTATGTAACTGCACACAATGGAGATATTTCACTGTAGACCTCTGAGCTAAACAATATGACTAGTTTTGTCTCTATAAATTGCCTAATTATAGCTAATTGTAAATATACCTGCGTATAATAATATCTGGTATATGGGACAGGGCAAATACTGTCAATCAGGGATCCCTGATTTGTTTTATAAGGAAATGGAATCATACCGTGACCATACTACAATACACGGTAACACTGACCTTATTGGTAAAGCTCAATTACTATGTGTCTATAAATCTTAATACTGATGTTGATAATCAAATATATTGGGGTTTGAATTAAAGCCTTCTTAGGATGTTAAACTAATGGAAAATGACTGATTTAAGGGAGAAATAGATTTATCTAAACATTAATTATTTTTTATGCAAAATAGTTCTGTATTGGTTTATTATAAGGTATAAGAAAGTTAAAGAAGGAAATTACTAATTAGCACAAAATATAAAAACGTATGTTTAATTTTTTTTCTTCAAATATATTCCTAATCCATACTGGCTCCTTAAATTATTAGGTGTATTCTTATTGATACTATTGCTCCATCTGTTATGCAAATATTTTAAATGTAGATGCTGAAACATGAGCACTTTGCTGTAAGAAAACCTTGGTCTAGACCCAAGGTAATCTATGTAGTAAAGGACCTAAACTCAAACTCTCCACATCAATGTCTCTTATGATTTTTGGTGTGGGCCATGCTGGAACTGCTTTTTTTTTTTTTTTTTTCTAATTCTGCATTTCTCACAATTGAGAGGTACAAAATTACATGGGGACCCAGGACTCAAATTCTCCGGAAGAAAGGGCTGGCCCTTGACCAACTTTTGGGAGATAACCTCTACACCCTGTAATATCCTGCTGATAAGAATGACTGTGTGTACCTGGGGAATTGGGATATGATCAATGATTATGTACCTCCCTCTTCTAAGGAGTCTTTTGATTACATTCAGCCCATTTAGATAACCCAGAATAATCTCTTCATTTGAAGATTCTTAATTACACCTACAAAGTCTTTTTGCCAGGTAAGGCAACACATTCATAGGTTTCAGGAACTCAGCACGTACATCTTTGGGGAGCCCTTACTCAGCCTACTATAAAGGCAGCCTTCTGCCAGAGGTGCCTGGCCAAGTGTCCTTTGCAGGAGGGAACATGGAGTTCCATGGCTGCGTGGAAGAGGAACACGTGTCCTATCTCATGGAGCTGCTCCTGCTCAGTTCTGGTGACTGCTGTTACGCAGGAAGGTTGGCCCACAGCTGCCAGAGAGGAGAGGATCGTAAATGTGCGTGTAAATAGTCCAACTTTTAAATGTTGATAATTTAGGTTTTATGTTTAAAAATGCTCTGTGGAGGTCATGGATGTGTTTTCTGCCGTTCCACTTTAAAATGACAATGAAACTGTATTTGAACCAACTATGGAGATGACTTGGTTTTTGTCCCGTTGGCTGGATGTTGCCATCAAAGAAAAAACAATGCACTATTTTAAGAATATAAATTAGAAGATGCTCTTGAATTAAATCAATCCTGTTATTTGGAGATTTTTTGTTTTGTTTTGTTTCTATTTTGCTTGATTTTTAAGACCAAGTTTCGCTATGTACTTCATGCTGACCTTGAACTCAATATGTTGCCCCAGCTGGCCTTGGATTTGGGGTGATCTTTCTGCTACACCCTCTAGAGTGCTGGGATTAGAGGCATGCACCACCATGCCTGGCTTTGAGGTTGGGTTTGTGTGTGTGTGTTCGTGTGTGTGTGTGTGTTACCAGGAACTGAGCCCAGGGCCTTCACACTGAACTATATTTTCAGTACCCTCTGCTCTTTAAACTTTTATATTTTGAGACAGAGTCTTGCTATAATTTACAGTCGTCCTACCTCAGCCTCCCAGAGTATGGGGATTAAGGGTGTGTGCCACCATGCCTGGCTTTGTTGTCCTTATTTTCCAGGGAGTGGTTTGAAGAATTTAGAAAGTAGAATACTTGCCCAGGAGCACAGAATGAGGGCTAAAGGCCAAGCTAGATCTTTTTCTCTTTCAGATTCCATCCTTTTCCTGTGGATCTTTTTGTATTTCCCTTTCTCTGTCTATAACTAACTCCAGCACTTGTCATACTAGTCAGTTTCTCTTATGACTTTTGGTGTGGGCCATGCTTTCTTACTAATTCTGTTTCTCACAATTGGGAGGTACAAAATTACATGGCATCCTCTCTGAGCAGACAGAATTTCTGCTCAAAGCCAGAGCATACACACGTTGAGAAAGAAAATGTCTTAGTGTGTTTCGTGTTGTTATAACAAAATATCTGAAGCTGAATGATTTATAAAGAAAAGATCCTTATTTGGCTCACAGCATGATGCTGTCCTCTGGTTTGTGCTCTCCTGGCTGTCACAATATGGTAGCATGGAAAGGAAAATGATCATGTGCAGGAACTAGGGTCCAAGCATGTGAAGTGGCCTCACTTTGTAACAACCAGCTCTGCTGAGAACTAACTTGGTCCTGTGAGAACTCCTTAACCTCTTCCAGAGCACAGTGCTTGCATGACTTAATTACAGTATCTTCCACAAGGCTCCACCACTTAAAGAGCCACCACCCATCAATACTGTTATATTAATCACCCAGCAAGCTTTTAGTATATGAGCCATATCCAAACCATAGAAAGGAAAATTAGGATCCGAATTGCACCCAAACCTGAATTATTGTCCATGTGCATCAAGAAAATATGTTTTCCCAGTATTCTTGCATTGTGTTTAGACGTGATAAATCAGTGCACCTTTCTCTCCTCCTCCAAGAGAGGTTTAGAAAGAATCTATAGCTTTGTTTTTCAGGAAGGAATCAGAAAATGAGAATGGGAGAAGTGAGCACAGGGCATGGACTTGAACAGATATTCTCTTCGTCATCTCATTTTAGTCTCATTTCTGATGTTTTGAGCAGAACTCTTCTGATCAGCGTTTCACACTCCCCTTCCTTTCTTGCAGCTGTGTATTGTGTCCACCGAACATTTACAGTGGTTAGCCATTAGTTGGCTTTTACTATTGATTCCTTTTTCTTTGTTGTGCTTTTCCTTTCAAAGCGTCATTCTGTACGTCAGCATTAAAAGAGCAGGACATGAATAAAAACAACACAATTCTCCCCTTTTCTGTCTCTGTGAGAAGCCAACACCAGAATAAGTTGTGACCATCTTCTGTGGCTAAAATGACTTTTGAAACTTGTGGTTGTGCTAAGTGTTTTGAAACAAGATGTGCAGAATGTTGGAAGAGGGCCATTAGTCAGAGAACAGAACTTCCTCCGGCAGGGAGGATTTTGGAGGCTGAAATTTTGTCTGTTTTTTTTCTGTTTGCTGCCAACTTTAAGTTATAAATTGGATACAAATTCCTTAACCTTTGGCCAGCAGCATTCAATTTCATGCTGTCTAATTTATATGTAAACAGAGTCACACGTTTGACTTAATTATACTTCCCTTAAATTTTTCCATCTTATTTTTGGGGAGATTGTTTAATTTGTGATTTCTTCATGCTAGTTAACTCTTAACTCTCTGGAACATTTTGCTGCAGTATTACCTAGGAAATTTCAAACTATATGCACTATCCCCTCTGCCTGATCTGAACACTAAGTTGCACACTTACAATAGTAAATTGCTCCTTAGAGCTGAAAACAAAACCCTGAAGACCTTAAATCACAAGTTAGTCTCTTGTTTTAAGTTAAATGAGAGAAGTGAGAAAGAATTAAAGAGGGTAAATAAAATTCTGAGTTCCAACTGTGTCTAGAAATTTCTCCCACTAGTATGGGAAGATGCCTTAGCCTTGCAACAGATATTTCTCCTCTTGTAGTTCTCGATGCTGAAAGAGTGAAGACAAGGTGTTGGCAGCCCATCCCTCCTCCAAATCCCTACAGAAGGATCTTTCCTTGCACCTTGTCTTCTACTGGGTGCCAACAATCTCTGATATTTTTTTGGCTTATAAATGCATTGTTCCAGTTTCTGCTTCTTTCCTCATAAAGGGCTCAACTTTGAATCCCTCTTCTTATATATATATGCCAGTCAGTGGAATTAGGGCCCATCCTAATATACTATAACCTCTTCTGAAACCATTCCAGTGACATAAACCCTATTTCTAATTAAGATTACATTCTCACATTTGGGTAAAAATGAATTGGAGGTCTATTATTTAACCCACTACAGTTGCTGTTCACTGACTTAACTAATTGTTTTTTATGTCAGATGTGAGTATTTCAGTCACATGTCTAGAGGTTTTACCTATCCATTCTTCTGAGGCTTTTTACATTTAGAGAATGGAGGCACCTATTTTCTTTGGAATGCTAGTGAGGTTTGGTAGCTAGAACTCAGATATTCCTTTAATTCATATGTGAACAGTCTCTCAGGCTTTCTCATGTACCTACCATTGATGTAGAAGATTAGGACAAGGGCAGACTGGCTGAAAGATAGGATGTAACCTGTCAGTTATGAAGATCCTGAAAGGAAAAAGCTGGGTGTTGTGACGCACGCCTGTGGTTCTAACACTTGCGAGGTTGAGGCGGGAGGATCGCCATGAGTTCAAGGCTAGCCTGGGCTATACAGCGAGACCCTGTCTCAAAAATCCAAAAGAGGAAAAGAAAGGGGAAAAAAAAAAAGATCCAGAAAGGATGCTGGTAACAGGCTGTACCTATGTAACCTGATCCAGGATGGGATGCAACCTGTCAATTATGGCCCAGATGCATGCGGGAGTTATAGCAGGATGGATCCGGGATGCATGCATGATGCGTGCTTTAGGAGAACAACCTCCTAAAGACCAGATCTAGAAGGATGTAAGAGGCAGTGACCATTGACTTCACTGCCACTGCAATCCTCTTGTTCTTCTGTCCTCCTGTTTCTGCAGTGTCCTGTGCTACTTGTAGGGTATATCTCTTCTTGCACCTTCTGTTTTCCTTCACTCTTTTCGTTTCTTCCTTTCTTCCCTTTTATTTTTCACTTCTTCCTTTTTATTTTCTTACTTGAAATAAAAGTTGTGTTAACTGTTCCTTGGTTGTCCCAGCCATTAATTCTTTGGGCAGGACAGAAGCGTTATTGGGTAATCTCCTTCTAGAAATAGTTCACCCAACAAAGTTACTGGATTTTTTTGTGGTGCATGCCTCTTGGTTCCCAAGTCCTTTTTGTCAAAGAACTGAACAAGACAAGCAAAAATGGTGACAAAGTTTATTTGAAAAATAAAAGGTAAGGGGGAAACACTCTGCAAAGTGAATTTAAGAGCAAAAGACAGGGAAAAAAAATCAAAAATAAAAGCACACCCTGGGGACATGGAGGGATATTGCAAAGAAAAGTCACAGTAGTGAGCTCTTCATGGCATCTATGTCCTTATATTCTGTCCATTACCCCTGAGGAACCCGTGAGAACTTCTACATGTGGGATCTGGAGAGGCAGTGTTGTGTAGATTCTGAGATCCTGCTACTCCTCTCTTTCCAGCCAGTCTAGGTCATGCCCTATGTCCTATCTCAAAAACAGCCTGGAACCTTTGGACACTGTGCCCTCCAACAGCAGCATGAACAGATGATGTATTGGAGCTCTTAGGGCAGAATGTAGGAGGACCAAATTTAGAACGTAAGAGGAGCATTTTGGATTCTTGCTGCCAAGGGCAGAACAAAGATGTACCCTGCTAAGCCCTTCAAAGGGTCTCAGACTGACACCTAATAGTATTATTTTCTGCAAGTCCTCCATGTCTAAGACTTGGTATATAATTTAGTATTTGAAATTTAAATATTGCATATCACTTACATTTCCAAGATTCAGTGAGAAGCTGTTATGGTTTGTGTCTAGATGTCCCCCCAAAGCCTCATGTGGTAAGAGATAGCTGGATCTAGAGTGTGTGATTACTAAATTGATCCATTGATTGGTTTGGCATGGTTCTGCTGGGATCAAGGATGTGAGACTAAGATTGGGGGTGGGAGTGCCGCCCACCCTGGAGACAGGTAGCCTAGATAAAAGATACAGGAAGAGGCTAATTAGCTGCTTGTTTGCATTGCTTGCTTGCATTCCCTGCCTACATTCCTTGGATTCCTCGCTTTACTTTGCTGCTGGTCTGCCTCTGGTATGCCATGCCACCCTGCCTCGGACCCAGCGGACTATAGAGTGAAACCTCTACGAACTGTGAGCTAAATAAACCTTTCTTCCCCTAACTTTGAGTGTCGGGTATTCTGTCCCAACAACGAGAGAAAAGTAACTAAAACAGAATTCCATCTAGTTGAACTAGAATAATAATTCCCTGTCTTTCACACTAGGAAAGAAGATCTGTCTGGGTGCTTCTGAAATCTTTTAGTGATATGTTGATCAGGAGCAATTGAATTTACTCATTTAGAAAATCCAACCCTGAGTGACCCATTCATTGTTGTGCCTAGTGTTTTTAATCTGTCCCAGTTCAGCAACAACTGATATATTCTGGAAAAGGAGAAAGGAACAAGGGATAAGCATAGTCACTGAATTAATTTCTTTACAGATTTGTTAATTTTTGTCTTTAATTAGTCTCTCAACCCATTTTTCTGACTAGCGTAAGCTGATGATAATAAGGGACAATTTATATGAGTGAATTCATCTGAGTAAAATTTACATAAATCCTGAAGCTGTTGTTTGGGCATATGGACAAGTGGTGGGAGGTCCACAGTCTTAGGGAATGTACAAAACTGGCCTTGATGAGAAAGTATAGAAAGTTGGCGGAGCAGTTTCTGCCCGGGAAACAGAGAATGGATCCAGGCTCAGTGGACGTCAGAAGTGTGAAGCCCAGAAACCTGACAAATCCTAAAATGAACATACTGAGACGATTACACTTAATCCATATCTTGAAACCATTCATTTAAAGTGATATCTGCAGTGTGCACTGGTAAAACCTATTTCCTCACATCTGCTAAATTTATTTGGCTATCCATTGGTTATCCACAGGGGAGCAGTATAAATGATAAAGATAAATAATTTTAATAGCAGTTTGCTTTTTTGTATTATAACAAGGAGGCATCATTAATAAGAATTTTTTTGATTTCTGGATTATCAATTACTCATACTGACTATGGTTATTTTAGAGTTTTGAAACAAATTATGGATTCTCTGAGAATTGATAAGATATGGATTTTGAAAAGAAATAGTATTTTAATTTTTCTTTCTGTTATATAGTTTACCATGGCTTCTGAATTCTATTGTCTTTCTTTTACTAGATTAACTAACCTACTGAGTTTAGGAGATTAATTAAGAAACTGAAATTTAATGAGTGTAATTCTTCATTAGTGTCTACAGTACCTATAATAATAGTATTTTTACAATATAAAAAGATATCAGATGGCTACTAGGATTATCTGCTTTGAAGAAAATTATTAGACTTGCAGTGATTTTGCTTATCATATAAAAAGATATCAGATGGCTACTAGGATTATCTGCTTTGAAGAAAATTATTAGACTTGCAGTGATTTTGCTTATCTTAAAATTTAATATAATATTAAATATTAAACTATCTTAAAAATTTAGAAATAGACACATTCATGATGATCTCACCCTTGTTTCTGGGCATTTATGACAGACACACTACAAAAGGAAAAGAACTTCAAGCAAATAATTAGTTCCAGCTGTAATATAACATTTAAATGAATTTTTATTTATTCCTCCAATCATTTACTCAGTGAATACTTGTTTTTGTGAGCTCATCCTATATATCACCCACTGTTCTATACACCAAAGTTATAAGGAACAAAACGAGCTCTATCTTCATATAGAACTCACTTGCCAGCAATAGAGAACAGACAATAAACAACGAATCCATAAGATCTATGTTCTCAAATGGGCAGTGCCCTGGAAAAATGAAGAGCCGGCTAATAGGACGGCAAGTGAAAGGAGATGGTGGTCTTTCTGCACATTCTTTGGCAAGTATGTGGAGAAGAGGTAACTCCTGTGCACTGTTGGTGGGAATATAAATTAGTGCAGCCATTATGGAAAACAGTGTGGGGGGTCCTTAAAAAGCTAACAGTGTGAGCAAGCATATTACCCAGTTTTGGATATTAAGCCGGAAGACTAGCATGAAGCGATATCTGCACTCCCATGTTTGATGCAGCTGTGTTCACGATGGCCAAGTTATAGAATGATCAGCCCAAGTGTCTTATCAACAGATGAGTGGATATATTAAAAAATAGTGAACTAGTCAGCCTTTAAAAAGGAAGAAATTTTGTTATTTGTGACAACATAGACGGAACTAAAGAGCATTATGTTAAGCAAAATAAGCCAGATACAGAAATATAAATACTACAAATTCAGACCTACATGTGGACTCTAAAGCAACCAAACTCAAACAGAGAGTACAACAGTGATTAATATAGGATAGCAGGTGAGGATATCAGTTATAGTTAAAGGGCACAAAGCTTCAGTCAGATGGGAAGAATAAGTCTAGTTTTCAGTTTTTCTTTTTTTTTGAAATCTGTTGCACAGTTTGGTGAATATGAGTACTACACATTTCAGTATTACTAAGAGAACAAATTCAAATGCTTTTTACCTCCAAAAAGTTAAAGATGCTGGGCATGTTAATTAGCTTGATTATTCATTCCACATTGTATTAGAAATCATAACATCACTTCATACCCACAAAGATATATATGATGATAATTATCAACATATGATAAAAATAAAAGGAGACATTTAATCATTTTGCAAAACTGACTTTGAGAATCAAGAGACTCAAGTTTTAGCCAGATTCTGTTTCTAAATTTTTGAGCACTTGTCCCTAAATTTTAGCTTCTTCATCAGGAAAAGTGGATTTGAAATCTCTGGGCAACTTACATACTTTAGTTAGTTTGCAAATAATTACTACATCTTATTATGAAATATACTTCTCATTTTTAAAATGATAGATGATAAATATAATTGTCATTTATGCAAATACTATGTGCTGGGTTATAGAATGCTTATATAAGACAGCTAATTCAATAATCACAATAACCCCACAGTGTCTATTATAAGGTGTTTTATTACTGTGCTATAGGTGCAGATGAAGAAATGAAGTAATTTTCTGAAGGTCAGATACTTCGTACATTTTGGAACTGTATCTAACCCAGTTCTGAATCCAAATTCTGTGGTCTTCCCAATCACATTAGTGTTTCTCCAGAAAAGTTGGGATCTTCTTAAAAGCAAAACTCTGAAGAATGTCAACTCTTGGAAGAAAAACAAGACATTTTTGGGGTGTCATGTCTAGTTAGCAGAAAAAGGTGTTAAAATGTTGAAGCTATTTGCCACAACTTCAGCCTAGTGAAGGAATTTCAAGTAACTTACTGCTCCTGTTTGGCAGGCTTTTGAAACAAATAGCCTGCCAAGATTCACCCATTAGTAGAATTTAAGCTTTCCTCAGGAAGCTCTGCTGTCATTAATATCGCATTATGTAAATTATCATGCAGTCATCAAAATGTTTAGGAAAACAGAACTGTTCGAAGCCTTTTCGAAGTCCACATAACAATTTTCACTGTCTGAAGGGCCATTTTTGAGGGTGAAGTATACTGATTTGCCTATATTGGCATTCCTAATTTCAATTATAAGAAAAAGTACAGTAGTCCCCGTTATACGTGAGGAATATGCTTCAAGAAACTTAATTCATGCCTCAAACCGTAGATATTAATAAACTTTATAAATACTGTGTTTTCTTCCTATATGCATAACTATGATAAATTTTAATTTATAACTTAGGCACAGGAAGCAATAACTAAATGACATTGAAAAATTATAACAGTGTACTATCATAAAAGTTATGTGAATGTGATCTTTTTTTCTTTACCAAAATATCTTATTTTTCCTTATGCTTGTTTCTTGTGATGATGTAAGATGATGCAGTGCCTGTGTGATGTGATGAAGTGAGGTGAATGATGTAGGCATTCTGATATAGCATTAGGTTACTATTGACCTTGTCACAATACCTCAGAAGATTGGAAGAAGGTTCATTGAGCTGTAACCATGCAGGCTGATGGTGGATAACTGAAACCATGGCAAGTGAAGCTGCACATGAATGGTGGGGCGGGGGCTAAAGTAGAAGCAATGTTATGATGATCCCCATTACCCAGCTTCAACAATTATTAATATCCTGTCAGTATTCTTTCATCAGTAATTCCCCACTGCTAACTCCTTGCTGTTTATTTTCCCCTGGAGGCTTTTTTTGAGGCACATTTTACATTCTATAAATTAATCCATTTACATGTTTGTTGTAACAGCTTTGTTGAGACCTAATTAACATATCACACAATTCATTCACTGAAAGTGTCTAATTCAGTAATTTTTAGTATATCTCAGTGTTATGCACCTATGGTCACAACAATATTTTAGAACATTTTCATCATCCCCCAAAGAAATCCAATACTGTTTAGCAGTCACCTTCATTTCCTTCCTCCTCTCCAGCCTTAGACAACTATGAGTCTCTTTTTGTGTCTATCTAGGTTTGTCTACCCTGGACACTTCATATAAATGGCATGATTCAGCTTGTGGTCTCTTGTGTCAGGCTTCTTTCACTTCCTTTACTTTGGTTCTTTCACTTTACTTCATTCTTTTTTGTTGCTGGATAGATTCCATTATATGGACATACCACATTTTATTTGTCTTGGTTTATTAGTTAATGGATGTTTGGAGTTGTTTTCATGTATCATTTATTGTGAATAATTCTGCTATGAATAGGTACTATTTTTGTGGACATTGTTCATTGTTTTTGATACATGTAGAGGAATTTCTGGGCCGTATACTAAGTCTCTGTGTAAGCCTTTCAGGGACTGCCAGACTGTTTTCCAAAGTGGTTGTGCTTATTTTTTATTCCAACAGCAATATGCAAAGTTTCTCTACATACTCGTAACACTTGTTCTAATCCTTTTACTATAGCCACCCTATTGGATACAAAGTGGTATCTCTTGTATATGTGTGTGTTTTAATTGTTTCACTTTCTTTATGGAAAATTTCCGGGGTAGGAAAGGTCTGTAAAAATGGAAAGTAAATTAGTGGTTTCCAAGGGCTGGAGAAATTATGAAATGTCAAGTGACTGCTAATGTGGAATTTCTTTTCGGGTTGATAAAAATGCTCTAAAATTGATTATGACATATATGGATATACTAAACACCATTGAATTATATACCTTAAGTAGGTGAATTGTACAGTGCGTGGATTTTATTTCAATAAAACTGTTAAAAAATCAATTGGTCATATTTATGTGGGCCTGGTTGCAGATACTATTTCATTCCATTGATCTGTGTGCATATTGCTTTGCTGATATATGTTATATTGATATCTGTAGCTTCACAGAAATCTTAAAATTGTTTAGTGTGAGTCTCCCAACTTTTTTCAGAAATTTTAGTTTCTTTACATTTTCATATAAATTTTAGAATCAGATTGTCTATATGTACAAAATTCCCTGTATGAATTTTGATTGGAATCCCATTAAATCTGTAGGTAATTTTGGGAACAGTTGACATTTTATCTATGTTGAATTTATAATTCACGAGCACATTATTTTTCTTCTTTTATATAGGTCTTCTTTGATTTCTGTCAGTGATTTACAGTTTTCAGTACATCCATCTGCTACCTCTCTTATTAGATTGATACAGAAAGATTTCATTGGGGGAGGTTGAACTTTTATAACTCATACTGTTTTGAAAAATTATTGTTTTCAATTATTCATTGAGAGTATATAGAAATAGGATTGCCTTTTGTTTTATTTTGACCTGGAAGCCTACAAACTTTCTTACTAATTACTTGGATGTTTTGGGGAAGAGAATTCTTGGGATTTTCTGTACAGACTTTCATACCACCTGTGAATAACATCAGTTTTCTTTCTTTTCAGTATGAATGTCCTTGGTTTATTTTTCTTATTTCATTGCATTGGCTAGGACTTCCAGGGTGATACTGGGTAGGACTGAATACAATGGACATTTTTGTCTTCATCCTGTTTATGTTACTCAGCTCTAGGTATAATGAAATACCTGAGGCAATTAATTAATTTATTTTTTTTTAACTTTATTTTAATGGTACATTTTCAATATACATATTGATAACATTCATCATTGGGGATTTGTACCTGTACATGATATACCTTGTTGCTTCTTTTTTTCCCATTCCCCTCCTCTCACCCCCTCCTCCCTCCCTATTTACAAAAGCTTTGTTTCCATTTTTTCCTTCCATTTCTTATTCCTCTTGTCCCTCTGTTCCTTTCCCCCTCCCTTGTTCCCTTTCTCATTTGGACACTTTCTGAGCTAAATCCCCTTTCCCAATATAATACATTTTAGTCTTTATTTACACTTCAGTTTCTCACACCAGAGAAACTATGTGGTATTTAAACATGTGTGTCCAATTTATTTCACTTAAGAGCATGGTTTCAAGATGCATCCATTTACCTGGGAATATCTCAAGCTTACCGTTCTTTATGGCAGAGTAGCACTCCACTGTATAAAAATACCACATTTTCTAGATCCATTCTGCTGTTGATGGGCATTTGGGCTGCTTCCACGATTTAGCTATTACAAACTGTGCTGCTATAAACATGGGTGTGCATATATCCCTGTGGTATAATGATTTTAATTCTTTTGGGAAGATACCAAGAAGTGGAATAGCTGGGTCAAATGGAATCTCTAGACCTAGTTCCCTGAGGAATCTCCACACCCATAGTGGGAGATTCCATAGTGGTTGTACCAGTCTACATTCCCACCAACAGTGGAGAAGGGTTCCTTTTTCTCCACAGCCCCTCCAGCATTTGTTATTGGCTGATTTGTTGATAATAGCCATTCTTTGTGGAGTGAGGTGGAATCTCAGTGCTGTTTTGATTTGCATCTCTCGAATGACCAGTGATGTTGAACATTTTTTCATATGTCTATCTGCTGTTTCTACTTCTTCATCTGAGAAGTGTTTATTCATTTCCGCTGCCCACTTTTGGATTGGGTCTTTAAATTTGGGGGGGTCTGATTTTTTTGAGTTCTTTATATATTCGAGATGTTAGTCCTTTGTTGGAGGAATAGCTGGCAAAAATTTTTCCCACTCTGTGGGTTGTGAGGCAATTAATTTATAAAGAGAAAAAAAAATTGCATTGGCTCATGGTTCTGGAAGCTCTAGCCCAAGATCAAATAGCTCCATTGCTTTGGGCCTTTGGTAAGGGAAACATACCATGGTGAGTGTGTGTGGTGAAACAAATCACTGATGACATGAGCTTGAAAGCAGAGAGAGAGAACAAGACATGTATCTCACAGTCTCCTTTGTGGGTGTATTTCCAGTGATCAAGGACCTAGATTAAGGCCTCACCTCTCAAAGAGTCCACCATTTCCTGACAGATTGGCCCTAGGCACCAACACTTTAACACATGAATCTTTGGGAGGCACCAATCCAAACCACACCACTGATCATGTATGTAGGATTCAGGCCTTTTGTTAAGTGTGATGTTAGCTATAGTTTTTT